>JANKKB010007033.1:0-16297 GCA_026225775.1 Bursera palmeri
TTTTTTTTTTTTTTTTTTTTTTTTTTTTTTTTTTTTTTTTTTAATTCCAGAAATTATGTTTGAATTAGGCTAAACTAGAGTAGGCATATAGCTAACTGCTAATATTTTTAGGACATTATTGCTGACTATATTGACACTTTGTTGATTAGTCATGCTTGTGGGTGCTAGTGTAGGCATATAGCTAATATTTCATAACACCATTTCAATTGAGTACATTATTTTTTCCCCCTTTTTCTTTCATCTCAGAAAACATGTATTGCCACTTGTTCCACTGATTTATCTTTTCCTTTCAAAAACAGATCTATCAGCATCAACACAACAAGCAAATGAGCTGCCCTGCAATGGCTCAGCTACTCTCCAATACCCTTTACTACAAGCGGTTCTTTCCTTATTATGCATTTAATGTTTTGGGTGGCCTTGACAATGAAGGTAAAATTGTCACAACCTTTCAGGGCCTTCTTTTAAGCTTTTCTTGTTCTGATTTCTTGCCAAGTATTTATTTGCATCCAAAACCTTTAGGTAAGGGTTGTGTCTACACGTATGATGCTGTTGGTTCCTATGAGAGGGTTGGCTATAGCTCCCAAGGTTCTGGTTCGACACTCATCATGCCGTTCCTGGATAACCAACTGAAGTCTCCCAGCCCTCTTTTATTGCCTGCCCAGGTATGTTCTTATTTCACTTAACTGTCACCATGACATCATTTTTTCTTAATTCGTTTATACTTCATATATTTATACTTGAATATTTGTGCACTGTGCAGGATGCTGTCACTCCTCTTACAGAGCCTGAAGCTGTTGATCTGGTCAAAACTTGTTTTGCATCAGCTACCGAGAGAGATATATACACTGTAAGTGTGTTTGCACAGTTTACCTCTGTTTCAGTAAAATTTTGTTTTGGACAGTCATGTGACAATTTTTTTTATTTGGATAAATTGAAAACAAATTTAGGTCTTCATTACCTTAGTGATGCTTATGCTTGATATTGATGTATTATGAGTGGTTCAAAAATATGATGTCAAGCATATTTTGAGAGGATTACTGTTTTTATATATGTGGTCTTTAGAGAATTTGATGATTTCTTCTCATTTTAGACTATCCACCACCTCCAGTCTTAAGAATTATTTGTCTCTGGAAAGTTTGTGCGGAGATGGCTTTGTCCTCGTACTGACCTTGTCAAGCTTATTGACAATAGCTTGAATTAAGCATGAAAGGCTGGGTTATTATACAGATAGACACATCCTGAGTATTTAAATTATTTACTTCCCACATGTGGAGACAGGAAAAATTGTTTTGTGGCGGTTGTATATTAGGTTCATTTTCCTCTTTTCTAATGTGTCATCATATTTTAACAGGGAGACAAACTAGAAATTGTCATTCTAAACAAGGATGGTATCCGTCGTGAATACATGGAACTGAGGAAGGATTAATCTCTATATTCAGAACCAATTCACTGTTCAAACTGCAGCGGAGTACTGGAATGTGGCTATCATTACAAAATTTTCAGTAGTCTCACGTTACCATGGTGTTTCCTTTTGATTAAATCCAGTTTAAATAATATTTTCTTTAGAGTGGACATCTTGCAGTGGTGATGTATGTACTAGACATGAGTTTGTACTTCATAGATGGATGACATTTTTACAAAAGCTCCTGGTAACAGTGCCTTTTATATGATCAATTGGTTGGTGACTTGATTTGATAATGATCCCTTTTCTGTTATGGTTTTCATGCATATGAGCGACAAAAAGAATAAACTTTTGCAGTTATATTGCTATTAGATATGATCCCTGACTGATATTGAAGAAAACTGCTTTCATCTTCATATTATATAAAGCAGCTCTCCATGTGAAAGAACATATGAGTTCTATAACAGTTGAAGTACAAGAATGATATTTGATTTAAATCCATCTTGGTTGAAATGATTTTTTGTCTATCCTAATCTTTGGATTGGTAATATTCATATTCTTCAAGCATCCGCCTCTCAGAAGTTGTCTTCTGGAGCCCATCCTTTTTTCTCCAGCGCTAGACGCAATGCCTGTAATCAACTATAGGGGTCAGCTACTTTCCACGTTTGATTACTTGAACTGCGAATTCAAAGACAGCAATATTCATATAAGATTATGTGAAAGGGTCACCTTGATTCTCTTTCTATTAACGTCAAAATCAAAATTCCCCAACCGTGACGCAGATCTATATTCAACAATGGAATCCTTCCCGGGATGAAACCAGAACTCAACATCGTCCACCAACTGCTTAAAGTCCAGATACAATATGTTAATCGATGCTGTGCAGTAATGATGACAGTATTATGTTAATCGATGCTTAAAGTGAACTGAGCCTACCCCCAAAATGGGACTTTGATATTCCACATGCACATAATCGTCTTTGTATTCAACTATTCTCGGCGTAAATTTGTCTGGTTTTGTTGATTTCACCACTTGAAGAAGCTCCTCCTTTGCCACTTCCCTATTAACGGGGTTTTTCCTCCCACGATTGTAGTTCCTGTTATGTCAACATCAACGTGCACCACATTTGGTCAGTTCCCCCGAAAGCACATTTTTCACGCGTTTGCGGTGTGGATCATTCCCACAAACCCAAACCCAATGAATAACTGAAAATGGCTTTCCTCTTCGTCGCCTTACCACGGTGGGGCATAGTGAGTGAGATCACTGATATTTTCCGCAGTTGAAATGCAGTTCTTGGTTGCCGGACACAGTGCAAGCGATTGTTGGTTTTTCTGCACTCCCAAGTACTCGGGCTTTTTTCCGCTGCAATCGCACTCACACTCATTCCGTTTTGCTTCGCTTCTGTTGGTATAGAAAATTAAAAGAAAAAAAAGTATGGAAATGATACCTTAAGTTGAAGATGGCTCCAACTACTGCCAATTCGCTGCTCCTCAGTATTATTTCCCTTTAAATTAACGCAAGTGTTTGCATAATAAATTTCAATTCTCAACTAGTTAATATAAACAAAACATATAAATGTCAAGAAAGAGCGAAATAAAGTATAGATTAGTACCTTCGACTAGCTTGGTTGGTGTTGGCGGGTATTTTATCCGGCTGCTGAGACTGAGAAAGGATAACACAGGGAATTGTGGAACCGTTTCGGCCTCCCTTATACTGCTTATGGTAACAGTATCTGATAGGTGATGCCATTGAATTTGAAGCCATTTTTCGAAGCTCAATTTCTCTCCCTTGCACAACGCTCACTGCATCTAGAGCCTTTTATATGGGATTGGCTTATCACTACCCCGCTGTTATCACCACGGCGCCGCGCTTTGACTCGGATTGTAAAACGTGAAAAAGATGGGTCGGCTCCTCTATTTCTTTGTTTTTTTTTTTCTTCTTTAAAATATATATTTCACGGTAACTTCAAAGAATTTCGTGGAACTATCATCTGAGAATTTAAATGCGTATAATAGTCAAAGTTAAGGGGTTAAATAAAAAATAATAAAGAAATTAAATTTTTTATTGTCTAACTAACTTATTAAACTCGAAAGCTTGTATATATTGGTCATTGATCTATTTAACCTGTTAAGGGTCTACAGACTAGTCAAAGGAGTAAACCATTTACCCGTTATAGGTTAAAGGTTTAACAAACTAATATCCACGTATCCACGAACTTAAAATTCAATTTTTTCTGTTGAGTGTGATTATTTTTGCTATAACTCCAAGTATAATTAGACATTAACTTGGAATTTTTCTTTTTAATTAACAATTAATTACCATATTTTTTGTATTTTTACATTATTAAAAATTTTATTAATCAACATAGAAAAAATAAAGCGGTTTTGTTGGATAACTGGAAACGTTTGTTGCAAGTTTAATGAATGAAATAACAAGTTTTTATTCGACCTTAACACTAACAAATATTTTAAAAGCTTTTTTGTTAAATTATTGAATTAAATAATAAGTTTTTTAGATTTATCGCTATAAAGACTAAAGAGAAACTTGGATGAAAGAAAGATGCGGGGGAGAAGAAATAGATTAGAGAATGTTTCCTTTTGGTTTTTCCAATATAAATTTAGATAGAAAGGAATACTTCATAAAAACTAATTATTTTTATTTTATTTATTAAGTTAATAACAGTAATTTATATAATATTGAATTAATATAAAATATTTAAATAAATATTTATTTTTATTACCAAGTAAATAATATAATATATTAACCTAAAATAATAATATAAATTACAATAAATCTTTTAAAATAATGAAGCTTCAAATTGTTTTAAAGAATCTCGTGGAGGCATCATCAGATATTAGCTTAGAATTTTTCTATTAACAGTTATTTTTAACAATTAATTACCATTTTTTACTCTTTTTTTTTAATTATTTACCGTATTTTTATTTTATTTACATTATTGAAAAATCAATAATCAAGGCGGGAAAAATAAATCGGCTGCTGGCTACCGTCAACCTCTTTTTAAATGAAAACCTCTTTGTGTTCCAGTCACAGCGTCTGAGACAAGCTTTCTTCCATCTCTCACTCAAATGGCTCGAAACAGGGTAACTCTCACTCGCCCTATTTTCTACAATTTCTCTATATCGAATCAATTCTCTCTTTTATTTTTATTAATAAAATTTGTTAAGTTTTACTGTCAATTAATTGAAACGTTAGAGCTCCGTGGTTGTATTCGCTTTTTTAGGGTTTTTCTGTTGATTAATTGAAATGTTCAAAACTCTTTGCTAGGATTTTACTGTTAATTGATTGAAATTTTCACTTTTAAATGATTTATTTACGGTTTGCTGCTTGTTTGTGTTATAGTGTCTTCTTCGAACGGCTGAATTTATAAGTTTTTCTAGTGAATCTCTTGCCAACTGAGTAGAACTTGATTCTTGAAGATGGGAGAATGTAAATTGACTTTTTATGGGCTAAAATGCAAGGTTGATTCTCATTGTTTGGAAGAAAGACTGTAGAACAAATTTTCTTTTATTAGGTCAAGTAAATTTTTTAAGTATGTCATTGCATAAATGAGTATTAAAGAGGCCAAACAATAAAATTACTTCTCCTTTTCTGTAGTCAGATTGGTTAAATTCTTAATTTCGCTTATCTATTTTAATTATTCTTTTTTTTTTTGGGGGGGTTTATAAATTTTGGAGCAGGAAGCATTGTTATTTTTACTCGATGTTGGCCCTTCAATGCACGCTGTTCTTCCTCAGGTTGAAAAACTTTGCTCCATGCTAGTACAAAAGAAGGTATATCTTTTAACTTCTATTTTATTTTTATTTTTAATGTTAGTTTTTTGCCATTTACATTTTTTTTTCTGTGTGACGTGATTATTTTGACGTGGGCACTTTTTATTTACTTGAATGAAAGAAAGAGGACATTAGTAATTTGTGGACTAATTGTCTACATCTTTAAGAAGTATTACCCTAATTCTCTTTGATTAATTGTATGCAGCTGATTTATGGAAAAAATGATGAAGTTGGAGTTATTTTATTCGGAATGGAAGGTACTTCTTGGCCTTTTAATGAACAAATGTGCACGACTGATGCATATGACTTCTAAACTATTCAATTTATTACTGGTGATGGAATTGTGTTTTTCCTCTTATGCTTTTCGAATGTTTGATTATTTTTGACTAAAAATGAATTGCTTTAATTGTGCACATGCAGATTGTATGGGTAAGAATAATGCTCTAATAAAAAGCTTTAGTCTGCTCAGTGAATCAACACTATTCCACTGATATTTAAATTAACAAAGATTTTTTCAATAATTCATTCAGAAGCATACTTAACTATCGTCTCTGGTAACCTGCAGAAACTAGCAATGACCTGACGACTGAGGTGGGTGGATATGAACATGTTGTGGTTTTACGAAATATCAAAGTTGTTGATGGAGACCTTGTTGAAGCTTTGAAACAGCTCCCTCGAGGAAATGTAGCCGGTGATTGTATCCACTTGTTATTTTGATTGTTTGTTTTTGCAAGTTAAAGCTCTGTGTAGTATGTAAGACTATTGTTGCAACAATTGTCTTCTTGATATATACCTTGTACCTTGCAATATTGCAATCTCTAATCTATACAAGTTTGTATTTGTTCTGTAAAAATCTTTAGTTCTTACAGTCAAAAATTTGATTTGACCTTTCCAGAACGGTAACTTTGTTGAATTTTTAATTTCAACCTCTGTGAAGACAATTGTTATGATGCCAGTTTCACGTTTTCATTTTTGGTTTTGGTTTTCAACTGAACCTGTCAATGAACAGTTCTTGGTATAGTTTAGTCGGTCTCTTTGAGGAAGTGAATTCTAGTTAGTAGAAAATATGATTGCATATTCATGTCCTTTTTTTTTAATCTGTAGTGCCTTAACGTTGATAGTTATTGATGCAATTGTTGTTGGGTTGGATATGCTGATAAAGAAATATAGAGAAACAAACAAAGGGAAGAAACGTCTCTGTCTTATAACTGATGCACTATGTCCTATTAAAGATCCTTATGAAGGAACCAAAGAAGAACAAGTCAGCACCATTGCCCAGCAAATGGCTGCACATGGCATCAGAATGGAAAATATTGTTGTGAGAGGAAGCTTAAATGGGACTGCAAATAAGAGAATAATGGATGAGAATGAAGTTTTGTTGGATCTATTTTCGAAGAAACCAAGCTCAAAGACAGTGTATGTTGATAGTCCAATTTCATTATTAGGTGCACTTAAAACTCGAAATATATCTCCTGTTACTATATTCAGAGGTGACCTTGAACTTGGCCCGAAAATGAAGATTAAGGTGAGATTATGTTGCAGAAATATTTGTCAAATGTATATTGTTGATCTTTCTACTTATGGTTAATTGTTGAATGCTATTACTCTTTATATCAATGAAAGAGTTATTGTTTTGATCTGTTAGTTTAAAAAGCAACTATTTGGATGCTTAAAATTAAAATTGTTCCCTAGGTTGTTACTTTTAGTTCTCTCAATAACATTTGTGTGGGATTTGCCAGTCATTAAGTTCACCTTTTAATTAAGTTTCTTTGTTTTCTTGCCTTGTACTTCGAATATTGCAAGTCTTGAATTTTTTATGTAGCATAACAAGTCACTCAAGATTGTATAAGTAATTTTACATTAGCTTTCCTTGTAGAGAAAAAAAAAATTGATATTCATTTTAATGCAAATTTTAATTAGGTATGGGTGTATAAAAAAACAGCAGAAGAGAAGTTTCCCACTCTGAAGAAGTATTCTGATAAAGCACCTTCAACTGATAAATTTGCCACCCATGAAGTTAAGGTAGATTATGAGTACAAAAGTGTTGAAGATCCTAGTAAAGTTGTAACCCCTGAACAAAGGATTAAAGGTTATCGCTATGGACCTCAAGTGGTTCCTATATCATCTGCTGAATGGGAAACTGTCAAGTTCAAACCAGAAAAGAGTTTGAAGCTTCTGGGATTTACTGATGCTTCAAACGTATTGCGGTAAATGCATCTGCTTTAATTTGGATGTATATTATTTGGCTTTGGTTAAAACTTATGGAAATTGTACAGTTCTGTCCTATAAAATTTCTTTCTTACTCCTTTTTTTTTTTTTTAATTTAATCGAAGACACTATTACATGAAAGATGTCAATCTTTTTATTCCTGAACCGGGCAATACAAGAGCAATTCTCGCAGTTTCTGCCTTAGCAAGAGCAATGAAGGAAACAAATAAGGTTGCAATTTTGCGGTGTGTGTGGAGACAAGGACAACAAAGCGTTGTTATTGGGGTCTTGACTCCCAATGTATCTTTAAAAGATAACATTGTAGGTTTAATTATGTAGTTTCATACTCTCCTCCCCTTGAAATTGTTAATTTTACATCCTTCTTCAGTTTCTATTACTGTGTTTAGTTTCTCTTATTGAATCTTGCTTGCTTTCTGATTGTGCTGGCAGGCAGATTCGTTCTACTTCAATGTACTTCCTTTTGCTGAAGATGTTCGAGAGTTTCAGTTCCCCTCTTTCAGCAATTTTCCTGGGTCGTGGCAGCCAAATGAGCAACAGCAAGAGGCAGCAGATAACTTGGTAACGATGCTTGACCTTGGACCATCTGGCAAAGGGGAAAGACTGCAGCCCGAATTTACACCAAATCCTGTACTGCAGGTACTTAGGTTTTCAGTTTTTTTTTTTTTTTGTAAATATTATTATCTCTCTAAATCATTCTAAGTTGCATTGTTTATCATTTAGACATGTGAGCTTACTTTGTAATCTCATGGAAGAGATCTTTCCAGGCTGGTTTCAGTTTTACTTGCTTTGATTATTTTTAATTTTCCTGTGGAACAAGAAAATCCGGCATAGTCAGTGGGGGGTGAGGAGGTGTTTTGTTGTTTAACTGATGCTATAGTTGGATATTGCATATGCAGTCGAGATATCCACTTACTATTTCTTTTAAATGACCATGGAGAAGGACAAGTTTATTTTTGGTGATTCCTATAATTTTGCAACCTCCTGTTTTTATAGTTAGCTACTTGCATGAGAATTGAAACTCATTTTTCCGAGCTGCATTTAATATGGAAAATATTTTCACGTGCTGACCGTTTACTTTTAAATGTTATTAATGGTATTACAGTGACCTTATTTCTTTGGCTGTTTGGCAAATATTGTTACACTGGGTTTATGCTGGCTTGAACCTTNTCATTAAAATGCTACTATTCTTTTTTGGTCTACTAGAGGCCCATTGTGCCTCGGACAACACAACAGGAGGTTGTTCTCCACCATTAGTCCCTTTCTTTAGTGTAGGTGGGATTTGAACCTGGGTCTATGGGTTGTTTCGAGGGCTACACTAGCTTGTCTAGCTGAAACCCACAACTAATTCTGTCTTGGATGCGATTCCCATTTAGGCCTGGTTAACTCTGTCTTGTTTTGTTGACATTTACTGGAGTAAAACCCAGTTTTCTAAGGAGTATTTAACTCACATTGTCTAATCAGAGAAACACGTTTTGTGGTTAGAAAATCAAAATGTGCTTAGGAATAATTAAAGCGATTTTATCTCCAAGTAGTATGCTGTTATGAATTTATCTGAAACTAATAGCAGATGTATATTGCCAGCGCTTCTATAACCATCTTGAGTTGAAATCAAAGGACCCAGATGCAGCGGTACCTCCACTTGATGAAACTCTCAAGAAGATCACCGAGTCTGATCCAGAACTTCTTGCTGAAAGCAAATCTGTTATTGATGCCTTCCATGAAAAATTTGAACTGAAGGAGAATCCTAAGGTCATNTTCTTAAACTAAGAATTCCCTTAATTTTCTCTATCTTATATGCATTGAGGCATCAAAATGATCTGCTTGCAGCTGAAGAAATCAGCTAGGCGCTTTCTGCGGGAGAAGCCATCCGGCTCCGATGAAGGAGATATTGA
The DNA here is from genome assembly GCA_026225775.1 of Bursera palmeri. Classification (NCBI taxonomy): domain Eukaryota; kingdom Viridiplantae; phylum Streptophyta; class Magnoliopsida; order Sapindales; family Burseraceae; genus Bursera; species Bursera palmeri. The sequence goes on from JANKKB010007033.1 coordinate 9,315, forward strand.
TGGTGATACCTCTGATGCTCTGGCTGTTAATTCCATTCAAAGCAAGCCTGCAGTTGTAGTTGAGAAAATTGGAGATCTGACCCCTGTTGAAGACTTTTTAGCTATGATGTCGCGAAGAGATAGCCCACATTGGGTTGGTAAAGCAATTGAGGATATGAAAAGTAAAATTTTTTGCCTGGTTGAGAACTCCTTTGAAGGTGACAATTATCCTAAAGCAGTGGAACTTCTGGGTGCCCTACGTAAGGGGTGCATCCTTGAGCAAGTAGATATCTCTCTCTCATTCTTCAAGTTTCCTTTTTGCAATATAATGCTTGTGGAATGTTGCTTTTTTCAATATTTTACTTGTAGTATTACTCAGTTGCTCTTCATGCAATTTATTGATTACGTTGAATCTTGCCCTAGTTTATTGGTTTTATGTTGCTGTATTTATGTGAACCTTTCATTCTTCTCACTTCTGTTTTATCAGAAGCTAGAATAAATCTAGAAAGGCGAAGACTAACATGTCTGTTTTGAAAATTTACACTTGTTTCTCTATATTTAAAACTTTTAAATGTATTTCCCATACTGTGCTACATTACATTTGAAAATTCCATTGTATTCTAATTATTGATCCATTGATATGCATTATCAGGATTAAATTCTTTCAGTCCTGCAATTAGTTTGTTGACTCATTGATGTGCATGTAATGAATGTTAATTATTAACATATCTTCTCNTGAAAGTTAAATGTCCATTAACTCTGTTATTTATGGATGCAACCTGTGTCTATGTCTGATGATATCCTCACCGAGTGTTTGCAGTGAGTATCTAATACCAAGTTGTTATATGTGTGCTGAGGGTTCTAGTGCACTTGCTTCTTCGACTAATCTTTGATGAAGTTGAGTTCCAGAAAATATTTCGCTTTTTCTTTCAACAACTATCAGTGGATTAATGTTTTAGTTAACAAACTTTTTATGACAGTTACTTGGCATTATTGTGGATTTGCTATCTATCGTTATTTGNGCCAGGCTAGGTAGAATACTATGGCTAGCCATAGTTTAACTTAAGAAAGTTGTTCCTCTGCAGGAGCCAAAACAGTTCAATGATTTTCTTCGCCATCTTTGGAAATTCTGCCAGGATAAAAATCTAAGCGGTTTATGTGAACTTCTCGTGTCCAAAGAACTCTCATTAATAGCCAAGTCGGAAGCCATAGACAGGTTTCATATGCTTATATTTCTTAAATTACTTTGTTCTATCAGGTAAGCTTTGAACTTTCTTGGCAGTCATCTAACTACATGTTTCCATATTTTGCTTCCTGAGCAGTGATGTTACAGATGATGAAGCTAGAAGCTTTACTGTGAAAAGAGAGCCAAAGCATGAAGACTGAAGTTATCTCTTAAAGTTCAACTTGCCTTTGTATATACATGTATAGACATCGAGCTTTTGTTAACTATGGGAATTGATAAATCCATGATCTCTTTATCACATTTTAGAATGTGCTTCCGTTTGGTAAGGCTTTCCATGGAAGGATCTGGGATAAAACTGTTTGCTGTATGACAAATTAAGGTCCTCTTGTACCTTGGTAGTTCAATTCCGCACAGGATTCTAATAGTTAATGTAATATGGCACATCTTGTGGCCAACTGCCAGGCATACTAATGGCTTTATTTCTTACATTATTTGCTTAGTTGTAGTTGATCATCGTTAGGCAACGTGGTTGAGGCTGTAGAGAATGGCCGCAAGCCCCTTTGTAGAAGATGCCCACAGTTAGTGCTAATTTGCTACTCTCTATTATTTCCCTCAAAATTAACAAAGTAATTTACATATTAAATATCAATTTTTCATTTGAGAACGTAGTCGGGAGAGGGAACTGGAACACATTCTATGTTAGTGGATTTGTGGTCGTGCCACTGACAACTGAGTGAGAAAGGATCATTCTGGGAAGGAACCCCATTGCAGCCTCTGTTTTACTTACGAAATTTTTTTTAAATTTATTTAAACGAATATATATGTTATCTCCCACTTTACCATCCTTTATCCATCAATCGCCTCACTTTTGTATTTTACCACACTGTAGTTATTGACCAAGTGAACTAAAACATTTGCTGTGACCGTTAGGTCCATTACGTATCTGAAAATGTTGTTAATACGTGGCGCGAACAAGAAAGAGTAATCTGGCAATCGACTACGGGCTACGTTTTTAAAGTAAAAGCCCATTTCACCCTTTTGTGCAAGTGTACTCCATTCTCGGCTTCTGACTCTCAGACTACATTTCTGGGACATGCTTGCTTTCTTCCATCCTTCACTCCAATATTTCTACTTTTTTGTTTTCTACGATGTCATTCCTAGTAATCTTTTTTTAACTTTCTGAAAGTTCTTTGAAGGCTTTAAGGTTTCATTTGCACCACCTTTTTAGCCTTTAATCATTACTTCAAAGAGATATCTTATCTACACTTTTACACATATATGTAAAAAAATTTGAGATATATATTTTTTTTATATTTTCTCTTAATTTCTTCGTTTGAATTTATTTATTATATCAATAGTAATATATAAAACTTTTAACATTATGTTTCTTTGACAACAACTTTGACCAACGGACAGACAGAATATGACAGAAATTAATCAAATAACCCAATTCAAGGGAGTCTTTAGAAAATAACCAATCCCAAAAAGAAACCTTATAACTATTATAACCCCTCTATATATAATATATAAACATATCTTCTATTTTTTAACACTTTTTAATTGAATAGTCACCAGAATCGTATGACTGCTACCAGATTGTCTCGAGATTAGTCAGATAGTTAGTAGAAAATTGATCGGACTGTCATAAAAAAATTCATCAGATTAGTATTTTGACTTATCAGACCATTATTTGACTTATCAAATTATCATTTTACTATTTGGACTGATATTTTAACTTATCAACCTGTTATTTAACTTGTTGGATTATTATTTTGATTTGTTGTATCATCATTTCACTTACCGGATCAATTTTTGATGGAGAGAAGAGGGTGATAGGGATATAATTATAATTTATCTGGGTTTGGAAAGATAATACAGGAAAACTAGGAGGATGGTTATTTTTTGAGGAACCCCTCAAATTGGGTTATTTCGGTGAATTTCCCCAGAACATGGCTGTTAGTCAAAGAGGAAAGTGCAACCTATCAGTATCTTCAGCATGGATGCTAACGATCAGGTTGAAGCACTCACAAGTCCCCGTTGTTCCAAGTGAAAGTTTCTCTGACAAAAGCAAGAATTTTGACCTCCATTTCTAATTTATTTCAGAAAGCCACCGGTAATTCATCGCCACTATCTTCTTCTAAGCTTCTCTTGTACTCTTACTGGCAGAGCTCCTGTTCATGGCGTGTCCGCTTCGCTTTGAACCTCAAAGGTTTTTCCTTTAAGTATATTTATCTAGTTAATATTTTCCTACCATTGTTTCTTTCAAATTAATGAGTTAATATTTTAATTTGCTTCCCCTTTTTGTAATTTATTTAAAAAATAATTTGCAGGGCTTTCCTATGAGTACAAACCAGTCAACCTTGGTAAAGGAGAACAGTTTAGTCCAGGTGAACATGGCATTTATGTTATGTGTTTCCTACTCGTCTTATGATACTGTACTACATAAGCTGTATTATTAATATGAAAAATGCAATATTAATTATATCTCATATCCGAGTTGCAGAGTTTGAGAAATTAAATCCTCTGCATTATGTTCCGGTGTTAGTTGATGGTGATGTAGTGGTCTCAGATTCCTATGCAATCTTGCTGGTTGGTATTCTTTGTTTATAATATAAAGCTATTTAACAACTTGGGATCTTGTTATAAGGAACCGCAGAATCCTCTATTGTTCGACTGTGTAGAAGAATGATTATGAGACTCAATTTAGCATTTGTCTGGGTGCCATCCTGCTTCCTGCTTGGAAGCCTAGTTCCAGCTCAATTTAACTTCTAATGCTACTGGTTCTTGTTTTTTAGTCTCTTTCAGTTTGACATCTAAGCTTAAGTTATTGCTGTTATTCTTGATTAGTATTTGGATGAAAAGTATCCTCAAAGAGCATTATTGCCAGCAGATCCTCATCGAAGAGCTTTGAATCTCCAGGTACAAGTTTTGCTGGCTGTTTTTCACTTCATAAATCTGTATTGGGCATTGGATGGAATTCATTGATTTGAAATGGAGTTTCCGGTCCCATACTTATGATATCTGAGGATTCTTCTTCAGTGGTGTGCCTAGTCATAGGAAGCTTGGTAATTTGTCTTTTATCATTTCGGAATTAACTCATTTTCTTTTTGTACATGTGATAATTCTGTGCCAAATTACAGGTTGCCAGTATTGTCAACTCTAGCATACAGCCTCTTCATATGCTATCACTTCTGGTACATATTGCTTCTGTATGTTTAATTTGCATATAATTAGTTTTGATAAGTTCATCAAGTGCATGATGTCTTTCTCTCTTTTCTACAGAAATATGTTGAGGAAGCATTTGGTCGAGAAGAGCGAATTCTATGGGCTCAGTCTAACATAGAAAAGGGTTTCCTGGGTAATTCTCTCTTTCTTCATATATGTCACTTCTAAACAGAACATTTGCATTCATTTCAAATAATTGAAGGTTGCCCTTGTATTAGCACTTATTTTCATTCTTTTACCCTTTTGTTAATTGTTACAGCTCTTGAGAAGTTGCTGAAAGATTCTGCTAGCAGATATGCCACAGGGGAAGATGTGTATATGGTATGTTCAAAATATTGTGATTTTTTATTAATTCTTTCTGAATTATCCTTTGACAATAAATTAACTTCACTGATGTGCAACTTTTGCCACGCCACTTGGATGCAAAAATTATGATAAAAACCTGTGAGTTATTGCAATACTATATTATAAACATATTATGTTGCTTGTACAATTACAAATTATGACTTGGTTAATGAAATATGATTTTTAAAAGAAAATAATCTAATGGTGATTTTTATTTTTATTGCCGTACAGTTGTAGACTTAAACTAACATATGGAGGTTGAAATTCACAGGCTGATGTGTTCTTGGCCCCACAAATTGCAGTAGTTAACAGGTTTAACATTGACATGGTTAGTATTATTACTCACTATTTTCTTCTGCCTTTCTGATACTCCATAGACAGTAATTTTATTCATATCAAAGCAGTAGTAGTTTTGATTCCCCCTCAGTGCTATAGCACAATTCTTTTGTCGTAAAGTTTTTTTAGATGCTAGCTTCTTTACTGCTTAGATGATCCTCACATTTGTTCTCTTATTGTTCACTGTGCCAATTTTGTTTTGCGTACTCCATTAAAGAAATTTCTTCATGATAGACTATATTCAAATTGTACTTTAGTAATTTTATCAGATTTATGTATTATATGCTTATTATAAGTTTGCACAAAAATGCTGCAAATTTTATAAAGATTTAGCATATAAATAGAGGATTGTTGATTGTTCTATAGGGAGTAAAGCATGTTAACGTCATTTTGTAATGAGGTACATACTTAGAGGTGGACTTGAAGAATGAAAATCTCAGTAATATTTAAAGAGTAGCAATACTATCATTCAAAAAACTAGGCATTCAGCAGCATATTTCGGCTTCCTTTTTGTCGTTTTGTTTTCAAATTATAAGGTTTAATATGCAAATTCATGAGGCTAAAAATGATTCTTCATATGCTTATAAAACTAAATAATTTGTGATTGTTTGTGCAGTCCAAGTTTCCCACTTTGACTAAGATATATGAATCATACAAGGGTTTACCAGAATTCCTAGCCTCGTCACCGGAAAGACAACCAGATGCCGTAGGTTAAGTTTGGTTATATTCCTCTCTCGATGCTTTATACTTACCAACTTATCTGGTCAATGATACCATCTCATTGTGTAACTTCTGATTGTTGTTTTTATTAGCCTACTCCTCTATTTCAAAACTATACCGTCATCTCCTACACCAGATGACTGCATAAATAAAATGACTAAAATGGAGAAAATCAATGTTTGTTCCCTCACTACTTCGTATTGTTTACTAAAGTGTTTTGGTGAACGGACTAGAGTCTGAATTCAGACTATCAGTTGGAAAATTGCAAAACTTGACTAAGTTCCTAGAAATTCTGAACAAGTTAATGGATATTGGAACACTTTATTTTTAGTGTAAGCAGGGTGCCTAATCTGGAGATGTAATGTAATATAAAAGTCGCTTTGAGGAAGAACGAGAAAAGGATGGGCTGTCTGATCTTATAGTTGTTAATAATCACACTGGATATGGCTTAATAATATTATTATCTGCCTGCAAATTCAATCTCCATCGTCTTTGGGTCGTCCTCTTCTTACAACTTTATTTTATCAAGAGATTAAATGTTCCATAGCCAATGATTTTGAATAACTCACATAAAATAGGGTTGAAAACATTTGATATTCAATATTTAATTGGATAAGTTCTAAAACTAAATAAATAAATAGAATCAATCTAGTAATTACCAATTAATTAAAATGAAGCTAAAGTCCGTATTGACCGTTCAAGTTTGATTTTATACTCCAATTCATTTTCATTTTTATTTTGTTTCATTTTTTTTAAAAAAAAAAAATCTACCAATTAATAGCATTAAACATATATCATAAGTAAAAGATTNAAATAGAATCAATCTAGTAATTACCAATTAATTAAAATGAAGCTAAAGTCCGTATTGACCGTTCAAGTTTGATTTTATATTCCAATTCATTTTCATTTTTATTTTTTTTTATTTTTTTTTTTAAAAAAAATCTACCAATTAATAGCATTAAACATATATCATAAGTAAAAGATTTGATTTTATCAGATATATTATCTCTTAGTCTTATCTTGACCTTATACTTATAATAATTCATAACTAAATTGAATTAATTTAAAAATAAATAAATTTCAAGATTAACCGGGACCTTAAGATCAGATGATAATCCAACGGTTCAAAATTGGCTTCTTCACGTTATATATATACACGCAGAAACTGAAAAAAAAAAAAAAAAAAAACGTA
>JANKKB010007033.1:24863-35344 GCA_026225775.1 Bursera palmeri
TTTTTTTATTTTTTGGAAAAAAATCTATGATATAATAATGGTATCATGGCTCCCTGATCCAAAAAGTTTGCCTCTCTCATAGTAGTCAATTTTACTTGGGATCTGGGTCCACATTTAGATTGCAGTGTAAATCCACATCGGGAAAAAAATTAATTGGATAATAATGAAAACATAATCCGGATTACAGTAGAGATAAAGTGAATTCAAGTTTTTAAATAAAGCAGCGAAACTTTATGATTAGACATACCATCATGGGCTTTTTCAGCCATATCTAAAACCTTTCCAGTTTCAGCACTTAACCACTGCAATGTTGAACCATGAGTAGCTGCCAATATCTTTCCATCAGGGGATAAACTAAGACGATCATAGTGCAAAGTAGCACCACTTGAATCATGCAGCCGAATTGGAAAAACCTTCAGGATCTTTGGATCCTCATCAAGATGATATCGAACTTCAGAAAACATATATTAGAAGTCAGTATAAACAAAGAAAACAGGAATCAAAAAGCAATGCATTTAGATCAGCTTAGGTATATGCAACACAATGGTAAATTGCACCAGCATTCAACTAATGGAGAATGTAGTGATTATTAGCTCAGATACATGGAGAAAAACAAGGCAATATTACAAAATATATGATATGAGGCAAACCATTGATGTTCCAGATTCGTATGGAACCATCTTTTGAAGCTGTGATGATTTGCTCTGAGTTTGGTGAAAAGCATAACCACGTTACTGCACTCTGCATGTTACAACATAAATTACAAAAATTAAGCCATCAACCTTTTATCATGACACAACAGGAGCTTGACAGGATAATACAGATGAAAGAAGTACAAAAAAAACCAGTATAAAACATCACTTAAGCAGAAAAAATACATGCATCCATTGCAAGAAGTGCCACAAACATGTTTCAGGCCTAATCTGCTTCATAATTTTTTTCCTTTATCCTTCTTACAAACTTATAGTTCACAAGAGAAAATCTGTTAAGTATTTTATGAAACAAAATAGTTTCAGATCATAGATTTGATTTTCTGAAATCAAATAATACATCTCTTATCCTAAAATCTTTACAATAAATCTTATTCATGATTTGAAATGCTGGGGAAAAAATACCGAGAAGAGGAAGAAAAAATAAAAAGACAATTAAAAAAGCATTGGAAGGACATAGCAGACAATGGAAATATATGTGCTGATTAAATCATATAACCTTGTGCCCTTTCAGCTGCATAACTTTTGAAACTTCCTTGACTGAACCATCCTTTGAGTAAACAACTTCCCACACCTATAGAAGAAAAAAAAATATCAATTAGCAATCCATTACTGAAAAAGCACAATAAGACCAAATTATACCAGGATTTCCAGTTTAGAACAGAACATAGAGTCATTTCGACATGACCTTAACAAGAAACTTCACATCCATGATTGTCACTATCACTCATGGCAATACCATCAATATTTACCTTAACATCTGCAGTGAAAGCTGCAGCAGCAATAAAACGCCCATTTGGTGATATAGTAGCCATGTTGTTTTTCAATTGATTTGAGTCAACACTGGCCAAAAGTTTTCCAGTTTTTCCATGCCAAACTATAATATCGGTCCCTGGAAAGTAACAAATGATCAGGAGACACACTGAAGGAGTAAAAGAAGAGAACTTAATGAAAGAGAATGGGTTCCACATCAAGTACTGGTATGATACTGACATAATGACTTCCATTGACTTCATATTAAGATAATAATGAAAACTTTATCTAACTATGATGTAATATCTGTGATAACCATATTTATTTTCTAGATGGCAGGTGAGGCACGACAAGCACAAGTGTTCATAATCTTTGTTAACATGATATGGTCTGAGGTGGAGAGAAAGCTGCACTGGTGATACAGGAGTGAGACAGTTAAAAACTACACAGTGCGATTTCAAGCCATGGATGAGGTGGATTTGGCAATATACTGACATTAGACTAATAAAAAATAAAAAAATTATAATTCCATTTTATCATAAATTGAATTACATTCTACGGATAGCCAATATCACTTAATGCACAGAATCAGGCAATATATTGCAATATTGCTTGATAACTTCAAGGAAGCCATATGTATAGATAGTCCCAAATACAATGCAGGATAAATGAATGTCGTATACCTTCTGAACAAGAGGCAATGATTGTGCTCCCATCACCACTGCCATAACTAGCTGTAGCTCCGTACAAGGTTAGGATAGCTCTTTGCTCATGGACTTTGTGATGTTCCCATTTGATTTCTGGAAGAGGAAGCTTGGTCTGCTGCTTAGTTTCACTAGCAGATTTAGCTTTCTCTTCTCCATACATGTACAATGAACAGCCTGATATATTATGTGTGGCAACAACTATAGAAGAGGCATCATCAGCTAAGGTGATAGCCGTTGGTGGACCTCCAGGTGGCAAATTAATTCTCAGAAACCTGGAAAAAACATAAAAGAACTTGAGGACCATAAGGCATGAAATTACATTAAAAAATGCTTCTTCTTTTTTTTTTTTTTTTAAGCTTCATATTCTTACTTGAAACTTTTACTTGATGCATCATCCAACTTAAATACCCTGACAACTCCGTCGGCACAAGCTGTTTGAACAAAAATAACTCATGAATACGTATGATCACCATCATCCCTTATATATAATTTATCAACATTACTTCAATTATGAGCTCTTGGTCACCACCGTCTTGAAGAACTTCGTTGCAACAGAACAGAACAGAACAAAGCAAGAGTGGCGCACGGCTGTTATTTCTAGTTAAACGAATTTTGATAAACAAGTAAAAGTATTAATTTCGAAAATTCAATCTCAACCGTTCATTCAAAACATTCACACCAAATGCATGTTCCAGTCAAATTAATGATCAATTCAAAGCCACGCCAAAACAATGATCAATTCACTTTAATTTAATTATTTTAAATATAATTTTACTTTAATTATTCTAAATATAAATCTACTTTAATTATTCGTTAGTGATTACCTGTTGCCAAGCTCCGTCCATCGGAGGAGAAACACAGTCCGGCGACGGAATCGCCATGACCTTTCAGAGTATTCACATCCAACGGATGGTGTCGCTTGTTTTGATCCTGTTTTTTTTTTTTTTTAATTTAGCAGTCAATACTATTGAGCAAACCCTAAAAAAATGTAATTAAATTTTTAAAAATTCGGCAGTTGATAAAATTACCTTATCGGCGGCGTGAGTGTGGGGTTTTGAGTGAGATTTTTTGGAGATTGGNCTGAGAAGGCTTTGAAGGCTTTTTGTGATCTGGTTGGAGCTCCGGTTTAATTATGGATTGGACTTCAGATCTTCTCTTGCCGAAGTAACTTTTGAAGAAGACGAGAGCAATCAGAGCTCCGAGTACAACCGAGATCACCGTAATCGAAAGGACCGGATCCATTTATAACTGAAGAGTGTTTCCTTTCGATTCCGCAGACTAGATAGCGTTAATGATACGACGAATTGTTAGGATTTGGGAATTCGGAAATGGCGGGGCTTTGGATGATGCCTGATTCGTCTACCGGCAAAAGCGAATAATAACCTGTTGGAAGCTCAATTTATTGGCTTTGGCTACCTTTATAAAGTTATAAATATAAAGCTTATAATTTTCTTTTATAATTTTATATAAATTGTTACAATTGATTGTAAGATAGCGTCATTTCANATTTATAACTGAAGAGTGTTTCCTTTTGATTCCGCAGACTAGATAGCGTTAATAATACGACGAATTGTTAGGATTTGGGAATTCGGAAATGGCGGGGCTTTGGATGATGCCTGATTCGTCTACCGGCAGAAGCGAATAGTAACCTGTTGGAAGCTCAATTTATTGGACTTGGCTAATGGCTCCCTTTACAAAAATTATAAATATAAAGCTTATAATTTTCTTTTATAATTTTATATAAATTGTTACAATTGATTGTAAGATAGCGTCATTTCANTAAGATAGCGTCATTTCAATTTATTTGATCTTCTTTTTAATATTAAAAAAATTATTTTAAACTTTTAATATTAATTTTAAGTTATTACACTATATTTTATAATTTTATAAAAGATGATTAACAACATTTATTTTTCATGACATATATGTTCATACTTTTGCAACATAAATATGTAATATCACATTATTTTATCTTGAATAGAAAATTTTAATTAACACAAATAATTTACCATTCATTTAAATAAACGAGTCTAGTGTAATTATTCAAATTCAAACTAGTAACCACCGCAACATAATCATAATTACGATGATTACCATACTACCATGTTATAATAATAACTATATTTAGTTTATGTTGTTGATGCACACTTCAAATTTTACAGCACCTGGTATTCTCTTTTCCCCATATGTGAGTTGAGAAATTGTTGGTTGATTACAGTTGACTGATATTACATTATCTGTATAATGAATGCTTCAAGCTCAGGCCCCGGATGTGGGTTCTCGTCTGAGACAATGTAACCAAAGAAAANGTGGAATTCAAGGCTACACCATAATATGATTTTATCATCCTGTTCTGCTATCAAATTTGATATATATTTAGAAATAATTTTGCGATACTCAAAAGTGTTCCAAATATGATATATAAAACAGTAGACAAACAAACGCAATGAACTGATCAAGATATACCCTTGTATACAATGGGCTAATTTACTCAATTGGGACAGGACAGGACATCCAAATGCCCCTGAAAAAGAATTTGCCAAGCAAAATTAGCAGTCCAAGCTTCTGACTTGAACAGAAACTCCAAGTGAATCGCATACATCGTCAGCTGGTCTCCAATTATCTATGTACTTGCTAGGTCATGATTCTCCGAAACAAAACGGTTTTTCCACTTTGTCCTTTTCATACACAAGCTCAAATAATTCATATTTTCAACTGTCAGCCTAGGATTCATGAGAATCACTAACTCAAAAAGTTACAAAAGAGATCAATAACCTGCTCATCCTCCACAGCCAAAATTTAGTATCTGCCACCCCTTGAAGCTTCACCTGATAGCAGCTTCAGCTTCTGCAAGATCAGGAAAAACTTGGTTTCAGATAGATCTTCAATCAATGCAAATAAAAAGAAAAGGCATGCATCCATCTAATGAGTTCCTTCCTAGAAATATTTCACTTAACACTTTTATCTTTAGATGGGTAAGGGACTACTTAAGACTGCTATTAAATTTCGTGAATAAGGATCATAAGGAAGCCACTACCAAATGGTAAAAAATTGTCCTTATCCAATACTGCAACAAGGCAAGAAATAATGGAAACAACAAGCATTTATTACCGTAATATATTGTGGGGGATCATCCAAGCCAGTAGTACCAAGGACAACTTCCCTCCTCAATTTTGCTGTAAGCTTGTGACAAACTCGCAGCTGACAACAAAATTAGTAAAAGGTTTTTCATTAGGTAAAATTGAATTCAACCACGCATGGTCACAAAACCATCAGGTGAATCCACATTTCATTTTTTTTCTCTTTTCTTTTTAAAGGAAGACAATCATAAGAAATTTTACCTCAGATCGAGTGGCACCACCAATGATAAATATAAATATACGCTGTCCCATCTTTCTGAAATCAGGTTCATGCTTCAAAATTGAATCACTACGAAAGGAAGCAGAAGATCAATGATGAGAACTTGGAACTCCAGTATTGTGGGGTTTATAGTTCGAAATAATACTCTGATAGAAAAATAACTGATATCAACAATTAATCATCTAGAATGTATATCACATATAAAAAGAAAATGTTTTAGGTCCCTGATATCTGGAAAAATCGTGAAATAATTTTCAAATTCAATAACAGGACATGAAATTCAGGTCATGGATAGAGAAGAAGATCTCAACAACTGCAAGTACAAGCCGTAGGAGTACCTTGAACTTCCATCATCAGAACCAGAAGTTGCCCAAGACGGATTTCGTCTTGATCTCATTGAATGGGCGGGAACTTTCTTTTCAGAAGGAGCAGTAGTAGAAGAAGCTGATTTTCTCCTAACTGAGGAAGTCGGGGCGGGATCCTGAACAGTTGGCGTTGGATCATTCATACACGAATACTCACTCTTTGATAATTGACGTTTGGAAAGATTTACAATAAGCTCCTGCAAACAGAAAGCATGTCATCTGAACTGACACCAGTCGTTCACGATGTACACCAAAACTTGATACGAGCAAATTTTCAGGAATATCACAAATTATAGAAAGTGTATAATAAGTTTTTTCTTTTAAATTTAATTCGTCCATTGCATTGGGCATGATTACTGCCTATACAATCGCCCTGTCATTGCCTCACTTGATAGAAAGAATTTACTATTCCCATGTTTTCTATTGCTCGAAGAGAAACAATTTTTTAAAAATGTTAAGCAGCTGCCAGTACTTGGTGATATTTATACTGAAAACATTCATTTACTAAATCAAATTCAGACAGGATTATGGACAGGGAGACATCAATTGAGAAAGTTAAAAGAGTACTGAAAAGGCTTTCATGTTTCATATCATACCTCTAGCATGGGATAAAATCTAAATAGTTGCCACGTCACTTCTTCCTCACCACTCCGATCTTTTCTTGCCGCTTGCCTTGTCTAACAGTAAAAAAGAAATATTAATAACTTTCAGACCTTATTTTAATAACAGTGTTTTTATGATGGCATGATCTCTTACAAGTTTATTAACGGTTTACCTTCTGGCCATCGAACTTAAGAGAGAAACCATAAGATGAAGTCTTTTTGGGAGTTGATGATCCAGAAAGCAACCACATGTTAGTCACAGCCTTCATATCCTCGGGTGATAATTTAGCCAACTGATAAAAAAAATTATTTTAAAGAAGAATAACAGTTCATGTAACTTACATTATATATATATATATATATACAAAAAACAAACAAAATCATACACACAAATCTGGTAAGTTGGGGAAATGATGCATGGGCAAGAGAAAAAAGCATAAATAATTTATAATTAAGAAATAAGGGTATTGATAGGTAGATATATAAGTCGCCATGTAAAAGAACTGCTGATAGGGATAGCCACCTGCATTAGCTTTATTGCTTTGTCATCCTCGAACTTCTCAGGATAGCAACATGCATAAATCATCAACAAACGCAACTTATTTTCGGGGGATGCATCCTGTACAGAGAAAGAAAAAGATAAGGAAGAGAGAAACATCACCAAGAAGAAGAAGAAGAAATTTAGTAACTACTACTACACATTATTGACCTGCTTCATCCTTAAAAAGTTGATGACATCCTTTCCCCCAGCATCTCCAAATACAAGATCCTGCTCCAGTTGCCCAAGTTCTCGAAGCCCCGTGTCTCTGATAATTCTGTTAATTTGTCCAGCAATCTATAGTGGATTGACAAAATCAACTTGAGAAAACACACCACTGCACTCATTTTAACCATTACCTGTAATGCTCTTTGAAGATCTCAAAAAATCATTTAACTACCATTATACCTTTCTTTGACTAACACAATTCAGATGGTAAAATAAATAATTTATAGCTACAAGAAACTTCATTGTATTTCTGCTCTTGTTTATACAGACAATATAAAAGCACTATTCGAACTGTTTATATGGGTGAAACTCTGTCTTAATGTCAAAACCATATGGGCAATTTAAAGTTCCTTGAAATCCGAAAGCGGATGCCTAAGCAACGAAAAGGAAATGATGGCTGATTTATTTTTCTACATTTATTTTTTGATGTGGAGTAATGGTAGATGCAATTACTTATAACTCCATCCCTATGAAGACAACCTAGAATAGATTCCCTTAATCAGTCCACACTGTAGATGGCTAAATGCATCACATTTCTCTTTTAGATTTATATATAATGCTATAGCATTCAATAAGAGATAACATTTCTAGAAGAACAAACCTCTACATGGAGGGAAAGCTTGTCAACTTGTTCACTGTATTGTGGCAAAGATTGAACAATTTTCTGCAAGTCCCGTGTAGATATTTCGGCCCCATCTCTACGTAAATGTTTCATTTAAGCATGTGAAATGTTTGACAAAGAGCAGTTATTACGTGAAATTATAGAATGACAAAATGACTTCAGTATTAATTACCTTTGAATTTGCGCAGCCTTGTTCTTTGATACGAAGTTCGTCATCTTATCGTGCAATCTTTCACTAGCCTGATATGCCAGTTAGCAAAACAAAGAATTCATACTTATAACATACCTTTCAAAAAAAAAAAAAAGACCTAATGCATGAGACATACATCTGCTATATGTGCGTGGCGAAGCTCAAGCCAGACTGGATCATGATCTTCAAGAATGACCTCCTTTTTCTCAGGTTCTCCACCTGTTTTGCTAGGAACCTAACAGGAAATATATGTAATTCCCATATAATACAGCAAAAGGAGTGAAAGGAAGAAACCCAATAAAACCAATAACAAATGGCCATACCTCAAGCACATATTTATTTCCTTCCATATCCAGTAAATCGTGGCACATAGCATCGTAAGTCCATTCATGTATGACAGGTGCAATCTAAAGATTCAAGTTCATCAGATTCAAAAAACAAATATTGCTAGAGTACACTAGAACACCTCATAATATGATAACTAAAATCAATAGGAACCTGGTCAACGGATCTATCTAAAATGAGCAGCTCGCATGTTGAAGTCTGTGGAAAGTTGGGGATAGATTTATACTTTTCAAGACAATTCCAAACAGCAGTAGCAAGCTTTGTAGGTATTAAATCACGAAATGTTGCAGTTGATGGATCGGAGGCCTTACTAGTGCGATAATGCACTAATGGAAACTCCTGAAATCAATGAGAACACTGTTCTAGTTCAGAGGAACCCAACATGTCCACGAAAGAAAATAAAAAATGCTATGGCAATCCAAATGCTTAACATCATGTGAAAGCTGCCATAATCTGGACATGTGTAACTTTATCGCCTCTATAATTAATCAGGTCTTTAGACGAAAATCTGAAGACTTTTCATACTTCTTTAAATTAAGTTTGGTTAATTAATTTGAGACTAAAATAGCAGTAGCTTTGGATGGTTAAATTTTTCATGGTTTATACTATTGTTGGATTAAACTTAGTTGATTTGTCTATTAGTTTTAGTCAAAGTAAATTTTGATTTATGAGAAACTGGTGTCCATCAATCTTAAGAGTTTCTTTTAGACATCATATATAGTAGTTGTGCTGAAAGTTCAATGCACAGTTTTGACGAAAAAATTCAGATTAGTATTTTCCTTTCTCTTTAGCTTCTTAAGGTTTATTTGCTGGCATTTCCCGAATGTCAAAGTCAGACCTGCCACAGCCTCATCCGAGTTTCATCAGACCCAATTATTTGTCAACTCATCAGCTTCTATCCTTAAGCTACATCAACAAACATTGGACCCAGAGAATAAACACATGCTCATTTGAGTCAGTCTCTCTGGCAAAATCAATCACGTGAAACTAGCAAAAACAAGTTCCTTGGTTGAGAAGACAAATAGAGAAGTTAAAAGGATGAAGCACAATGTTCCTAATTTACCATTATAGCTGATTTAATGCAAATAGAGGCGACCTAAGGTACGATGTTCCAAATATGCTCTAGTCACATAAATTAACATTACAACATTCTCACCTTCAATGAAGCAAACACTGTAGCAATTCTTGTTGCCATTGTGTTTATACAAGCATCAAATTTAAGGGAATTCTCAACATTATCACCATAAAGATCCTCTAATGCTCCATCATGGTCTGTTATAAAGGCCTGCATTTTTAGGATGTCAGTGGATAAAGCAATATTCTGGATAGATAGAAAAAAGAAAATCTGAATCTGAGACAACAACGTCTGTGCGTGCAGCTTAAGAAAGCATCCAACATTCATTGAAATCATGTTCTCAACCGAGGCAAGCCTTAATTTACGAAACAAAGAATTGTCATGCTCAGAATTACAAGATGAAGAAAACAACATGCACGTCTTTTTCCCTTCTGCAGCAGTGAATTCATCCTCTTAATTTAACAGAGATTTTGGACAAGATGGTAAATTTGCATCACACAAGGATTTTAGGTAAATGGATAATGGATGACTAACAGAGTCGCACACCATGACCCAGCACAGGACTAACAGAAATGATAAGTAATATCATGACATACCTGATTATCTACGGGAAAATACTCCAAATTCATCTGCATATTAGCAAGCAAGAAAAAGGAAGATAAAAAAATGAAGTTTACCAATAAAATAAAATAAATAAATACTGAGGATTACATGTCAATGTCACAGAAGCATAATGTAAATCTTAACCTCTCTCAAAGCACCTATGCGAGGTACCACACTTGTGTCACTTTTAATGTGATTAACCAACTCCTTTGGAATAGGAGAGCTGAAAAATACAAATGCTCTGAAAAAAAAAAAAAACAATAAAAAAAATTATAAAAGGTAAAATAATGGGTTGAATACTGTAAAAGATTTAGGTAAAGACAGAGAACCCTTCACATAAAAGATTTAGGTAAAGACAGAGAACCCTTCACATACTTCTTGTA
>JANKKB010007039.1:1566-46512 GCA_026225775.1 Bursera palmeri
TATCATGCTTAAATGTAAGGCATGATTGTACTAATCCATTTTTTGGATTTTTGTGCCACATAATACAATCACAAGGTAACTTTAACATCATCTGACCATGACAAATTTCTGGTCGCTACTCTTGTTATGCTATAAGTCCTGCAACTGTATGTTTCTATAATTTATTTGTTTGAATTACTCCTTCCTCTACTACTTTGAAAATAAAAATGGAATTAGATGGTTCATTTGTTCGGAAAAAGAAAGCGATTACACGCATTTGTAAATATAAACTGACTTGTCTTTTGTGGACGTGCACCAAATCTGTAAAATTATTGTCAACCGTGATGTCCTAGCTATCAGACCTCTAAGTAAGTTTTTGTCACCAGTAAACAGTTTGAAAAGATGAGGGCATATCTTACAAACTGAACTCCTTATTGAGAATATCATCTCTGTAAACAGTGCTGAAAGTCACAGAACATTTTGAGTCGTACGTTACAGCTGTTTGGATCACCTACCAAACATAATTACTACAACATCAATCTTTGGATACTTTAAGTTTCTATTTGTCATATGTTATTTTGTTTCTTTTTAGAGAAGAAGAATTACCAACTTGTATAAAGTTCATGCCTAATACCTTTTGCACATAAATCGTCCTGATGTTTGAAATAAGCAGATATGCGGTTCTATCTGCTGAGCTTAGGATCAAGAAAACTAGATTCTTTTAGGGGAAAAAGAGATACTAAACAATATTACATATGCTACAAAATTATGTTCTTTAGATATGGTAAACTTTTGCAGCAATTACTCCATGACTTATGCCAGGATTGTGTTTTTGCATTTCCAGCTCAACATTTTTTATTTAATGATTAGTAGTTGTTGCAAAGAAATAGTTCTTAATTCTTATAGTTTTTTCTATTTTTGTATTTACTGTTGTGTGGTTCTTACACTATCTTCCTTAATTCGGTATCATCCAGCCCTAATGGGCAGCAGTTTGCATCTTGCAAGGAAGTTTCTTCATATATGCTCTCCCTTTTTGGACTTCAAGAAGCAAGTCAATCAAATCCTTGTCATGCCAACAAAATGACTTATGAAAATGTGAGTCATTAATTCTCATGTTTATTTTACCGGTTTCAAGTTTATAGTGTAGTTTCTATTTACAACTTATGCTACAGGCTGCAGATTTTATGCTCAAGGATGGCAACAATGGGGCTGATCTTGTTTCCTGCTCACCATTTCCCTGTATTCCTAAATCTACTGAGCATGAACAAGCCACTGAATTGAATATAAAGAGTCCAGGGGAAGTCAAAAGACAGGAAATTTTAAAATGCCATAAATGCTCCATGGCTTTTCATGAGCAGGATGATTTATTGCACCACCTGTTATCATCTCACCAAGTGACTACAAAGAGGTCTAGATGTAGTGCATCAATAAGTGAGGGGGTAATAATTAAAGATGGAAAATATGAATGCCAGATCTGCCACAAGCTATTTGAAGAAAGACATTGTTACGATGGCCACCTTGGGGGCCACATAAAAAACTATGTGAAGCGACTAGATGGAGTATTAACTACGCATAAGGGTAATGAACCTGTTTCTGTTAGAGTCCCTTCTGAATTTGTAGAAACACAAGAAACAACTGGAGTTGACTGGGATTCTTTTGCAGAAAATACCTCCAATTGTAAAGCCAACAATGAAATAAGTTCTGGTTTACCTTTTAGTAAACCGAAAGCTGATGGTATTGTCGAGACTCATTCTGACAAATATATCCATGAATGCAATTTGTTGTCTTATGATGAACAGATTATGATGCCTAATAGAAATTCTCAAACTTCAGCCCAGGAAAATTTCAATAAGCAGTACAGAGTTTCTTGCATAACTAATGACAAAGTGGATAAGGTGAAGGCCGCCACTGAAATCACTGCTGCTAAACATGATGTTTGTTTGGGTGTTCAGACAGTATTGTCTAGTAGTTATAGTAATAAGTCATGTGTACTTTCTGATGAAGGAGATGTCTCCAAGAGTGCAATTGGTGGTATTAACAATTTTGGTCAGGGTCGAAGTCCCCAGAATTGGTCACTTGCTCTTGGTGGAAGTAATCAACCATGTGTTGTTGACTACAGTGTGAAAGGTGCTTCCATTAGCTCAATGGAGAAGCAGAAGCAAGTGATAGGTTCTGAAGGTGGTTTTCTTTCTTGTGCAAGTCTTCAGGACAGGAATTTTACAAGCACCATGGAATATGGGGATACTAACAGGGACAAATTTGCAAGAGATAAGGTAATATCTGCTTCTAACTATGGGTGCACTGGGTTGGAGAATGCTGCGGCTAAAGTCAAGGTGCCAGGAAATTTTAAAGGCTATTCACCTGTTGCCATAGAGCAAAGGTGTGGTTCTCAGAGTAATATGAATAGGGTTTCTACTAACATTGTGGCAGAGGCTCGGCAGGAAAGAACTTCTGCAAGTGGTTTTCCCTCTTCATATGGAAACAAGACTACATGTGGTGTCAACAATAATTTGAATAGCTTTTTGACTAGCACATTAGATCAGCCAAAATTTGACTATGTCAATAGAACTGAGAATAATGAACTAACTTTTGGTTTTGGCAACAAACGCACTATGAATAAACCGGGGCAGGAAGGGGATTCTGAAGTTGGATTGCTTAATTTATTTGGGAGTGAGAAAATCTTTGGCTTTGATAACAATTTGACGAAGGTTTCTGCTGGGAAAATAGAGGTCACCAAACTTGACGAGGCCAGGAACACCAATGAACAAGCACATGGTGTCGAAAACAATTATAGGGTTTACACAGGAACAGTCCAGGAGGATTCCAGGTTAGAGAATTCAGAAAATGCTAGAAATAATGAATTCACTGCTTTTAGCAATCATGGTCGTTCTGGTGTGGATGTCATGGCCGAGATTTTCTGGAGAACCGATGAAGATAACATCCTGCTGAGTGGGTTTGCTGATTCGTCATCTCGACTGTTGCAATCTTCAGGCTGTTTTCCTGCATTTGGTACGATGTCAGATAAGGTATGTGGCGTTTGCATTCTTTAATTTTCAGCGTGTTGACCTCAGAAAGAATGACATATTATGTTGCATGATAAGTAATGTGTAGATTTTGTCATTTCAGATGACATATTAATGTTGCATGATAAGTAATGTGTAAATTTTCTCACTTCAGAGTAGGGTTTTATGTTTTGTTTGCATTAGATGTTGCATAAGTGGAGGCCTGCTTCTGTGCAGGCTGGCCTCCAAGGTCAGAAGTGGAGGCCTCCAGGCCAGCCCAATTTTTTTTTTTTTTTTAAAGAAAAAAATAAATTTATAAACTTAAGTAGTTTTTTTTAATAATAATATTAAAATATTTATTTTTTTAATAATTATTGTCAATTGTTGTCTCTTAAATAGTAATTAAAATAAATTCAATAAATTTTATTGAAATTATACCAAAAATTGAAATTATATAGAAACAGAAAAATTAAAAAGAAATTAAAATTATATAGATGGCCATGGTTCAGCCTAGGCTGGCCTGCATGGGCCGATGCAGCCGGGCCTGGCCTGCAGGCATGTTTGGCCGGGAAATTGAAATCATAGTGTGCTTTTTTCAAATTAAGTTCCCTTTGTGACTGTAAGTGCTACAACCACACCTTGTGAACAACACAAAAAATATTCCATCAAATATGGTTTATAACTAAATGCTGAAAATAGTTAACTATACTTTTCTCTGTTGGACAGGGTGAAA
Source organism: Bursera palmeri (assembly GCA_026225775.1). Classification (NCBI taxonomy): domain Eukaryota; kingdom Viridiplantae; phylum Streptophyta; class Magnoliopsida; order Sapindales; family Burseraceae; genus Bursera; species Bursera palmeri. The sequence continues at coordinate 5,281 of JANKKB010007039.1, forward strand.
GTGAACTCTTTAGCATTGATGAGAAGTTTGACAATATATCAGGTTTCGAAGGGCTGAGATCGGGCAGCATGGAACACATGGAATATGATTTTCTGACTAATCAAGCAAGCTCTCATTCAGAGGTCCCCAAGGTCTTGTCTTATGATGCAGAAATTTCACGAGGGTTTGATTCCTCTGTTTGGCTTGATAAGGAAGCCCTGCCTTTGTTGCCGAAGATAGGTAGCAGGTATCAGGTTACTGTGTGCGCATGGTGCAGAAATGAGTTTAACCATGAGCCTGTAGACACTGGAGCAGAAACAGGGTCGGTGGGTTTTATGTGTCCCACCTGCAAGGCCAAGTTCTCTGGTAACCGCAGTTCACTGTGAAACAGTCTATCTACAATGACCATCTTTGGTGAGGAAATGCTTCCCACATGCTTAGCTTTTGCAAGGATAATCTCAGATATGTGATAGATTTGCACATCTGAGCGAGACCGTATTTTGGTAGAAGTGGCAGGGATCACTTGGTAAATACGAAGTTCAAAATGACAGCTGGAATCATAGAAGCTTGTCATATTTTTCAGATGACGTACTCATATCGCTACTTGCTAATTGTTTTTTAACAAAATTAGATTAATGGGAATGCNGTCCCTCACATTAGGAAACAGAGTGTGTACTGATATCTAACATTTAATGAAGTTCTGTAATACTTATATTTCTTCTTCTATTGTGAATTAATGCTGGTTGGATACCTAATTTTCTGTCTGTTTCTTCTTAAAATGTTGTTGAAAGACTATAATTTGTACGGATGTTCATGATTGCTTGACGCATGGTTTAGTCTAGTTTGGTGATGTATTTGTACATGTAGTTTAAAATGTTGTTGAAAGACTATAATTTGTACGGATGTTCCATGATTGCTTGACGCATGGTTTAGTCTAGTTTGGTGATGTATTCTACATGTAGTTCGGGATTTGCCATTTAATATGTAAGGGTTAGGATGCTTTGTTAACCATATAACTTGTAATTGGTAACTGAAGATGTATTTTGTCTTTGGGCCGGTGGACCGTCAAATGTTCTTCTCATCTGTGAGTTAGTTCCGAGTTTTCCCCAAGAATTACAAAGAAAATGGCCGGTTGAAGGCTCTTCAACTTTTCTCCTCGTCTGTTAATTTGTACCGACCTTCTCTNCGAATTGTATTTCTTCATGAAATTCCAATTTTATTTATTAAATTCAGGATATTATAGCGTAATCTGCATTTAACCATGTATTTATGGAACATTGGAACAAAAAGAGCTACCATAACATTCACAAGCAAAGCCACCTACCGCTTGCCTACAAAAACTAACTTTTATGCTGTTTTTGGCATTTCATAGACGCTGCCTAATCATGTAAAGTCTTTTCCATTCAACTAAAAGCCTTCACTTTCATCCCTGCCACTGCCAGAAAACTTATATTCTTTCTTTATTTAGCTTTGATATTTTCAGTGGCAAATTAGCAGTATCTCAGAAAACAGAATTTCTTTTCTTAAAAAATAAAAAATAAAAAAGGTCGTCCATAGGCCACCACGTGTGCCCAATAGAGATTATTTATCAAATTTCTATAAAAGGCTTTCCAAAATGAGGTTATGAGCAGTGACAGACAGACAGAAGGACAGCAAGCATCCCACCAACACCAACTCACCAAAGCACCGAACCCGAACCAGAACCAAAACCAAAACCAAAACCAAAACCAAAACTCAACGACACCGTTACGACCCCATCCACCCACCCGTGCGCACTGCGCACCCCCCTTTCGTTATCTTCACCTCCTTCTCTTCTCCCCTCCTTTTTCTCATGCTACGAAAGGCGTTTCTTCGTTAAACAATTTGCAATTGAACGTTTCTGATCGAATTTTAACATTTTATTTCTTCTCAAATGCGACGCCCTCTCGCTTCCTTCCTAATATTCTTCTTTTCTTGATTTTTAGGGTTCTTATTTTTATTTTTTAAAATTTTGTGGTGGGCCCGATTTCCAAGCCAAATTGATAAGGATGAGAGTATGGGCAACGGTGATTGTGGTTTTGGTGCTTTGTGGGAGGTCGACGTTCGCCGTCGGGACAGTTAGGTATCCGTTATGTCCTACGGAATCCGTTGCTGATTCGATCTTAGGGTTTCGAGATTCTAACTGCCATGTTAATGGCCCTGCTGTATCGCATGATGCCATCGGCGTTATTGAGGTATGTCGACGTGCTCTTTTGATGTTGCTTGCATTCGGAAAGGATATTTCTTTGCTTGGTATTCGTATTTGTCGTCTTTTTTTTTTCTGCCGTTTCAGGGGTTAGAATACGTTGTTAAAGTTTGGATTTTTTTAATGTAATAACTGGGATTGGCGTAATTTCCTTTCAATTGTAAACAGAAACCGTCTAAATATTTGAAAAATGAAGTGGGATTGTCGGAAGGTGCCTTTGAAATTTAGAGTTCTTTAAAGACGTAGGCATGTATTTTGAAAGTAGCTTTACTGCTTTCCAGGGAAAACTTTGCCATTTTCTACGTTTTCACTTACCAAAAAAGCTATATTTTGTTTGGATTGTTGCAAATTTCTTGTTACTGATGATGGACGTAGTTAGAGAGAGATATTGGCAATGTAACTGAGCGGGGAATCTTTTTTTTTTCTTTCTTTCTTTTTTTTTAGGGTAGAAATGTTCCCAATTATGATTCTTTTGCACATGTTCTGATGGGTGGATGTTTTTTACTAATAATTTCAAGACATTGATTTGCTTTAGTTTGTATAATTTAATGAAATGGGCATTTTCCTTTTGTTTCTTGAAGGGAGACGAGGTTTCATTGCAAAGAGCACTAAATCTAGTTCACAAGAATAGTCATCAATATGTTGCAGTTCTTTTCTATGCCTCTTGGTGTCCTTTCTCTCGAACTTTTAGACCTAGTTTCTCTATCCTTTCTTCTTTATATCCCTCTGTGCCTCATTTTGCGATTGAAGAAACAGCCATCAGACCCAGGTATGTGTATGAAAATTGTTCGCTGTAGATTTATACAACTGAGTGTAAATCTCATTTTTCAGTTAGACTTACCTTTTGATCGATTGTACAGCATTCTTTCGAAGTATGGAGTTCACGGGTTTCCTACTCTTTTTCTTTTAAATTCGTCAATGCGTGTGCGGTATCATGGCTCCCGGACTCTCACTTCCCTTGTTGCATTCTACAGTGATGTCACTGGTAAAACTTTTTTATACTGGGTTGAAGAGAATTTTCTCGTTTGCAAATGAATTGAAAATGAATTTTTGGTTCAATCTTCCTTAAAATTGTTCTTATATGAACTATTTGTAGATGAATGGATTTGCTTTGGTTTGTCTTCAAATTTCCTTTCTAACTTTTTATGTCAGGCCTTTTTACATGCCCTTAATTAATCTGTCTCTTGAGTTTACCCCTGAGACTACCCATCATCCACAAAAGGAAACGTGTACACTTGCGTATTAATTTGAGAGAGAGGAGTAAACTTGAAGGGGAGTTTACCATTAAACATTGTTTAGTCTTTTAGTGGAGTGCAGATGTTAACTATCTTTTGTATCTTTCTGCTTCAGCATAATTCGCCCTTAATTTCATTAATGGCTAAGATATCATTCTATTCTGAAGAATATCTGTTTCTTCTCTGTTGTATATTATATGATTGTTCAACAAATTTCTCATATAGGATCTAATAGCCTTCATCTGTTCATATATGTATAGGCATTAAGTTCCCATCATTGGATAAAATATCCCTGGACAAAGTTGGGAAGCCATTGAATCCTGAGAAACACAACAACATGGAAGAGGAAAGCTGCCCATTCTCATGGGCAAGATCACCTGAGAATTTGCTCCGGCAGGAGACATATTTAGCTCTGGCTACTGCATTTGTGCTCTTGAGATTGCTTTATTTGTTTTTTCCCACTCTGATTGTATTTGCTCAATATACTTGGAGAAGGCTTGTTCGAAATGTTAAACTAGGGAGCTTGTTGGAGCATCCTCGGGCCTATCTCAATGGAGCAATACAGTTATTAAATTCTCTAAAGGAGCCTTGCAAGAGAAGTAACTTGCAGGAAGGTGCTTTGAATGCTAGGGCATGGGCTTCAAAGTCCCTTGCCACAGTTTCAATTGGGGATGCAAACACCAGCCGTGGTGCATGTGTGAGTGGCTGCCACTGAGCTTTCACTAGTATGGGATAGATATTTGGGCATCCTCTGAAAGGTTTGGTTGCCGAGTTTGTTATGCTAGATCTTTTTTTTTTTTCCTTGAAAGGATTATCTCGATACTTTGGATTAGGGTCCAATGTTGTATGACAAAAGTGAAATTTAATTCTGTATTTTGATCTTGTAGTTATCCTTTTGTCATTTGTCAATATGATTTAAAATTCAATTATTACATTTTTTTGGTCAAATGTTGTTTGACATTCAAGAAGCATACAAGACTGCAGTTTGTAGATGGGTTACAAATTTCAGTTAGTTTGCAAACTTCTGTTCTGAATCTATGCTCAGCTAAAATTTCTTTCAACAAATAGAAATTGGATCAAACTGAATCAGATGGTAATTGTTAAACATGGAGAATTGTTAAACATGGAGAATAGAAGTTAGCTTTTACTATTAATATGCTATCGCATGAAATCTTTGCTCAATGGTATAATGTTATGCTTGCCTATCGGGACTGCTCATCTACCTTAGAAATGTTATAATCAGTGTGGCAAAATCGAATTGCAGTCAGAATGTTATGTCCCTATGTCGCACATTGTGATGCAATCCTTGTGATAACCACATTGGCACATTGTTAATGTCATTAGCAATCAAGAGATGAAAATATATGCATGGGTCATCGTTGAAATTGATCTTATACTGTAACCCACAAAATAGTACTAATCATTTTTCTAATTGCAAAGTTTAGTTTGTTGACATCCCTATCAATATCTATTAAAGAACAAAAAAAAGAGAAAAAAGAAAATTTCTGGAGCGGAACTTTCTACTGTTATCACCCAATTCACAGAATCAAGGTCGGCCCAATCTTCTCGTCCCTCGATTATCAAGTTGACGCATTCAGGTTGGAAAACATCAGCTTTAGTATAGACCATCGTGGTACATATCTAATATATTCTTATATACATTCTTGCGCCTCTTTTAAATATTAAGTCTAAACAGCAATTTTCATCAGATTCAAGTCCTTCAAATGGCTCTTCCAATTTCAGCTTGTTGCCTCTCCCATTCTGCCAAGATATAATGGAGTTTGAAAGACATCAAAATCTCCAGCCTGCAAAGTGAAGAGTAAACCTTAGCTATAACCACATAAACATAAAAAAACAAAGACCCTCAAACAGAAGCTTCCAACATATACCTCCATTGAGTTGGGAAAAATTGGCACTTACGGCCCTAGTCAGCATCCGGAGGGACAGAATTCTTCACATTCACAATCTGTAATTTTTTAAACAGGAAAATCATTTATTTATTTATAAAAAACTATGAACTGTTGCAAAATATGAGGACATGCATTTGTAGACCATGTCAACCAAATGTGTATATATATATATATATATTTGTTAATCAAATTTATACACATCATAGTGGGTTTTCAACATTCCCCTCGATTAGAAAAACCAAAAGTTAATGGACTCAACCTTAACACCTTCAACACCTTCCAAGTTGAGGTGATTGAAAAGAAAAAAAGAAAAAATTCTGAAACTCCTTAGCAACTGAAGCCCAAAGGAAGCAAAATAGTGATGTCAAGAATATTGTTAATCAAATTTAGTTTGTAATAAGCATGCAACTTAAATCTATTATCTTATATCAGACAAATTTCATGGTCCTCCAAAAGCTATTTTTTCCTTGTGGCAATACCAAAGGCCAGGAAGCAAACCTCCGAGGAAAAAGGAAGGGGGTTAAATTTCATTAAAGCAATCAAACATTGAAGTGAAATGCATTCACTTATTATTATACAGGTTCCTGRTSGTGCTAAAATAGCAGACATGAACAGTCAATGTGCCTTTTTTCTTCTCTTCCATGATGATTCAATTGATTTAATGATGCAGTCCAAATAATATGTCAGTGTCATACTGTATGTATATAGGCATGGTTCCTAAAACCTAGGCATTCAAAATTGTAAATATGAAGTTGGAAGAGGTCCAAAGGTATATCTCCTCTCGAAGATACATCAATTCTAATGCCCCACAAGTATAGTTATTAGAGATTTTATGTTAATCAAAAAGAGATGCCATTTTATTAGAAAGGGAGTAACATCCTTCAAAATTACTTAATATGCTGATGCCTGAGAATAGAGCCATAAGCATGACACTAAAAGATACCTCTGAAATTCTCATATATAACCAATACCTGTGATATGTATTCTTTAACTCTCTCACTAACTGGTCCATCCAGAGCTCTCTCAGCAAGCTCATAAAACAAGGTACTACCTTCAGGACCACTAACCTTGTCCTTCTGCAAATATCTACAAAAACAAAGAGTGGGGATAACTTCCTAGAAGCTTTCTAGAGCAAGCAATTGTTGTAGATAAGAGCACCACAATTATATAGTTCATCCAATCAGGCAATTCTAACCTTTGCTGGACTAGTGTCTCCAATGCCTGCTTTACATTTCCAAACACTGGGTTACTTTCATTATTTTCAGACAATCCCAAACGCCGTAAGTGATGCCAGAGACTTTCTACATGATGGAGTAGTATGAATTGTGTTACAGAATAAGAATAAACCATGACATGAGACAGTCTCACAATTTCTTGCAAAATTCAAACGCCAAAATCCTCTGAGGGTGGCAATGATCATTATATGGAACTTCAATTAATAAATTCACCAAACTGGTATGAGGTGGAGAATATCACTCAACAAATAATCAACAATATAAAATCATATGGACCTTAACCAAGGAATTGTCTCAACAAACGGTCACTTATTATCAAGATTTATACCACTAATAGCTACAAAGAAACCATAAGACATACCTTCAGGTATTTTACCTCCAGCAAGATGCACAATGCTAACCACAACAAATGTGAAACCGGTTAGATGTGCTGTATTTACATCTTCAACAAATTTCTTGTACACCTCAGCAGGTAGCTGACTTATGAGAATATAGGATTTTGCATCAGCAACACCTGAACCATGATGCGTCATCAAAGTACAGTTATATCCACAATCATAATAACAATTCAATAAGAAACAGATGTCACCAATCTGCAGTGCCTTATAAGATGTAACTATAAGCAACCAAAATTAAATTTTGCCAAATTTCTTGAAAACCCAACAGCACATAAATTTAATTGGTGTGATAATGCAATCATAATACTGAAAAGGAAGAAACTTCTCACTGTTCTGTTGAGAACTGCGGCCCTGATTTGTTGATGAAGGGCGGGATCTCTGAAGCTCCCTCAACTCATAGCCAAAAACGCTAGAGAGCTTCTCTTTGGCAGCATTGATGACATGAACAGGAAGAGCGCGGCGGTTATAGTTTTTGGTAACCAACTGAACAAGCTCCTCTCTCTTAATGGGACATCCCGAGTTCTGATGAGTTTTGAAAACGACATAGCGTACTACTTCCGCAACAAGCTTCTCTATTTCCTACAGCAATCGACTCTAATCACTACAATGTACGATGAAAGGCTTCGCGTCTCTAAATTTAATTGATATTAAAAATCAGGAGATCAAAGTTACCTCTTTCGATATATCAAATTGAGAGAAATCTTCGCCGCCGTTGGCCATCCTTCACCATATAAATTCAATAAATAGTTTACTAGAAGACGAGTTGTTCTTGCCGCTAAATTTTGTTCCTTCTTTTTTTTTTTTTAAATGAACTTTAAAAGCCCTAATTGAAACTCTGGCTGGGGGGGAGAGAGTAATAGTGTGGCGGGAAGATCTGGAACCTTATAGCTAAGGGCACCTAAAATACAAAACTTGATGAATCACTTTTTTTTTTAAAATTATTTTGTAAAGGATCATTTTTAGAATAATAAATAATAAATATAATTTATTTAATAATTATTAATTTATTATAATCTATAAATAAGAAAAAAATAAAAGATATAATTTTTACGTCAACTTAGTATCATTTTTTACAATCAAATTAAAAAAATCAGGAAACTATCATATAATATATTTACTAAATTGTATTTGAAAGTTAAATCTCCCCTTAATTAATTTTCTTTAAAACTAATAATAAAATTATAAATAATAAATACATCAAATAAAATTTAATAAAAATATTATAATATGAAGGGATGTATTTAATTATATATATAAATTATTTTTCAGAAATCTAAAGCCTGATTATATAAATGATTGGTGAGATGGAACCAAAAACATCTAAGCTATATTTGGGTAATATTCTTAGCTAAAGCTATGGAATTACCATATAAGTGCAAAATGATTGCAGATAATGTTTAATTATCTAAGAAAGAACTTGGTTAGAACAGGTACGTAATTGTACAAAAAAAAAGTACCGAAGGAAACCTGACAGAAGCATCTTTTGGGTGTGGAACATACTGTATCTGTATAACTATCAGTGTTCTTATCAAAACAGCCGTCAGTGGTCTTTCCAGTCAACATCATCGCCATGTGACAAAACTCCATCCAACGGCCATACATTTTCCAATTCCTTACAGCTACGGCTCAGATTCACCTTCACTTAAGGCGTCGAACTTGTTTCCTGAACCCAACACTCATTTATAACCGTTGATCCCACTCTGCAACCCTCATAAAGGCCAATCTAAAGGCCCTCCTTAAAGTAGTTGCCATATCTAACAACAGCGGTTACCATTACCAACCATAAGCCAAACAAAGTCGCTGAAGAAGCTCAGAGCGCCAGAGAAGATGGAGAAGGAGAGAGATCAGCTTGTTTACTTGGCTAGACTCGCCGAGCAAGCCGAGAGATATGATGGTACTGATTTTAATTTCTTCCTTTTTCGTCATTTTTATTAGCACGAGAGGTCAATTTCTGGATTTTTGTTTGTCATGATCTGTATATTGGTACTGGTAATTGTGGTGGTCATGTTACTTTATTTGTTGTAATTAGTTAATTTATTGTCTGATTCACGTAATTGATTTGTTTTGCTTACTAGTATGAGACTATGAGTGTCAGGTACTTTGGGTCTTCAGTTTTATTTGCTTTTGAATTTTTTTTTTCCAATTTAGTTGATACTTTGCTGCTGAGATTAGGCTATGATGAGTTTTTTTTTTTATTATTAATTTTTTTTTTATAATTATTTTCTTTTTTAACAAAAGCATGAGAGCAAAACGGTGATGTTTCTAAGATTTACATTTCAACAAATGGGTCGTGACTAAAATGTAAGTTTGATACCGAGATATGATATCATATTAGAAAAACACTATAAAAGGTAATGTTGTTGTAGGTGATTTAATTACAATCTCATTAAGTGGCTAATGTAATGGATCCATCGTGTTATTGTCGATACCTTGGCTCATATATTGAAGGTTAACTTGTTAATATGATGTCTGAATTAGACATTATACCCCCCCTCCCAATCTTCTTTGAGGAACGTTTTAGCTATTTTTTTTCTACGTCAGTTTATTTTTGTAACTTTAGCTCATTCTATGTGAAATCTTCTTATTTCAGAGATGGTTGAAGCTATGAAGAAAGTTGCCAAACTGGATGTGGAACTGTCAGTTGAGGAGAGGAATTTGGTATCTGTGGGATATAAGAATGTGATTGGGGCTAGAAGAGCATCGTGGCGGATTTTATCTTCCATCGAACAGAAGGAGGAGGCCAAAGGGAATGAACAAAATGTGAAGAGGATCAAGGAGTACAGGCAGAGGGTTGAAGATGAGCTTGCAAAGATTTGCAATGACATTTTGTCAGTTATTGATAAGCACCTTATTCCATCATCGACGACTGGAGAATCAACTGTTTTTTACTATAAGATGTGAGGATTGTCACATGGCCTTCACTCATTCATAGTGTTGATTTTTCCATCTAAAGACTGAAAAGTTTCAAGAATAAACTTCTTAATAACCATAGGTTTATATCAAATTGGAAGGAATTTTTAAAACTATTCAGCCAAAACATCGTTGCTGGAAAAGAACAGGAATGAGATTCAATTTTTTTCTTTATTGGCTGGGATTTTAATTTCTTACCATGCTTGGATTCCTTATAGTGATTCTATCTAATTGGGCTTTCCTGTCATATTATTTGTCATATTCTTAGTTACTTTTGTCTATGACAGGCACAATTTTTTTTTCCTCTCTAACCAGAGATTCTTTAATTGAAATTCCTGTTATTGGTTTTATATGGTGTCTTCGTTTTGGATTCTTATTATTAAATTATGTAACAGGAAAGGAGATTATTATCGTTATTTAGCTGAGTTCAAATCTGGCGATGATCGTAAAGAAGCTGCAGATCAGTCACTTAAGGCTTATGAGGTGTGTTCAATTCATCTCCTCCCTCCCTCCCTACCCCTTTTCATATGATTATTCTGTTCTAGAAATAAGTTATAGTATTCCTCTTGTTTTTAAATGTAGGCTGCCACATCTACAGCAAGCTCGGACTTGCCCCCTACTCATCCAATCAGACTTGGCTTGGCTCTGAACTTTTCTGTTTTCTTCTATGAGATTTTGAATTCACCTGAGAGGTTAACACATATCTCTTTCTGACTCCTCCTCTCCCTACACATCAATATTCTATTTGAAGAGTTCGTTTATGGTGTGATGATGCTAGATTTCTTTTAATCCTGTTTCAAATGTATTGTCCATTTTTCATATGTTCTTAGATAAACAAGTTGCTAGTGATGCCGCATCAAGCTGCTAACTTATTTCAGCTTTGTCCCCATTATGCAGGGCTTGCCACCTTGCAAAACAAGCATTTGATGAGGCTATTGCAGAACTTGATAGCCTCAATGAAGAATCCTACAAGGACAGCACCCTTATTATGCAGCTTCTTAGGGATAATCTCACTTTATGGACCTCAGATCTGCCAGACGAGGGAGGTAAATGCCCTGAATCCTTCCCCTCCTAACAGTTTTTGAGGCGATTTTCTTATACTACTGTTAGATCACTTGCGGTACACGTATTCAATTACAACCTTGCTATCCGTATAGAGTATCTTCTCGCTGATTTTTTGTGTTTTTATAGTTTATATTTTACTTCTAATATATAGGGTTGCAAAATTAATTTTGGTTTCAAACATAGTTGTGACTTCTATGCATAACAGCCAGTGATTCCTTCTTTTTAATTTTTGTTATTGATTTGTCAGGTGAGCAATCTAAAGGTGATGAAGTTCAAGCTGAGGTGAGATGATAAGTCTCAAGTATTTTTCATAGATTGATAGATTCAGACGTGTGTGGTTGGAACTGGTTTATGAAAAGTTCAAAATATCCATCCTGGGCATTAGAGGAAAAGACAATGTCCTTGTCTCTACCTTCTGTTTTTCAAAAAGGAAAGTACCATTGATTGTATATGTTGATGAAAATGCGACTTGTTGATAAATTCATGGTAGTGACATTGTTCCATATTTGATCATTAAGATTAATTGGGCTTTATATTATTCATTTTAAATTTTATTGCCTTCATAACTGGTAATTTTGGCCTTAATATTGGCTATAAATACAATGTGATGGCTGTAATATTTGCTAGCACTATTTAAGTAGACATTCAGATTGAGATTGATATTTGCATAGATAGCATGATGCATTACATCGGTCTCCTTACTGCAGTCCAGTTTAGGTGTTTCTGTAAAAGTGCTTGTGGGCATTTGTTAAACTTTATTTACTGTCAACTAATGAGTATTAAATTTTGCAGAGTTAGTGGCCATGAAGAAACATCATGTGAGTGAAATTATGCCAGAGTGACAGACATCCTTTCTACTTGTAGCATTAGTATAGGCATTGGATTTAGAACATTTGCTTGTAACTATCTGTTTACATAAGTTCACAGACTGGTGTGATGTGTTATTTGCTGTTAAAACATATTTTAAGTCGCTACTTCCGTTATCTACTCTGCTCTTTCTGCTTAAGGTTTAGCATCCAAGTTGTGAACTTAATTTATGCGTCATTGCATTTACTCATAAATGATAGTTCTCTGTTGATTGTCTTTAATTTATCGAATGGTTTGCAATTTCAAAGGCAATATTTTTGGGAAGCCTAATGAAACAGATAGTTACAGGGGTTGAATTTGAGAGTCGTAAATTTGAATATATTCATGGCTATTCTATAAATAATAAAAAGGTAAAATTTGTTTTTAAACAACTTAAAGGAACAAAAATACTTGTCAAATTTAATTAACAGTAAAAGCGAGATACGTTAGATTTAAAGTCATGTCGACCTAGACGTGGCGAATGATACTCGCGGCTATTCTCGATGGAGTTCCGGATGCTTCAATTTCTGCTCTCCAGGCTCTAGCACTTGGTCGTATTGCAATTTCTCCTTTTTCTCTTAAAGAATATTTGAACGATACATAAAACGACATTCTTTGCCCACGTAATCCAACTTAAATTCACCTGTTCTTTGTACTTATACGTGTGCGAAGTACTTGGATATCCTCTTAAGGACTTGTCTAACCCTCTGCAGAACTTACGGTACGCTTCTTCTTCACTTTCTCCGTGAAGCAATAGATAGGGAGGCACCTGATGGATTGACTCATCGTATTTTATACCACATTGACGGTAGTCTAAGCCAGCCATTGCCAGCGCTTCAACGGCTATCTTTGGCTTTGACCACTACTGTAAAGAGCCACCAATCAAAAGTACCTCCTACCACCAGAGCCTGGCACAAAGAAAGTAAGAAAGAAGAGAGCGAGAATGTATGTAGTTGATTTTAAACGAAAGACATCTCTCTAGTCCTAAACGGACTACAATTACTAATAATGTGTTATCACGCTCTTTTACCCTTTAGTTTAACTGGTATAAGCACAATGGTCTCTTTTAGGGTTTCACTATTCTTCCACAAGATAACTTACATATGATTTACAATTTTTTGAAATAATAATAACTTAAAAAGAAATTAAACAAGGCTCAATAACATTATTAAATTCGTGTATGTAATTAGGGGATTTTTTTTTTTTTTAAAAGAACAAAGAATCAACCCTGATTATGGGATGCGTACATATTCTCTTAAAAGTTAATCTTATAAACAATAAGATTAATTAGAAAAAAAATCACATGGTAAATTTTGTTGAGAGGTAAAATTTGGATATGATTTAAACGGTATAACATGATAATATAGAATCTTTCAAATTCTGATCTTTAATAAGCGTGGTCAACTGTAATTCAAAAAGCCGTAAACCCTATCTATTTTTTTCCAGTTTAAGTTCGATATTATATATACCATTTAAGATTGAAAACCTTTAAGAATCTTCTCGTCCTGCTTCCAAGTCCAAGTGAAATGTCAGCCTCCGTTGAAGCTTTGGCAATGGCAGGGGCTGATTACCTTGAGTGCCACATTGAATTTAAGGAACATTGGGACCCTCCGTTGCATTTTTTGCCTGCCAAGTTCATCAAGGAAGATATGCTCTGCAATCGATGCAAAATGTGCTTGAAAATATACCCAGAAATTGTTTTTGGTGGAGATGCAGTTCCCAAAAGAACCAGATTTGGTTTTTGTAAAAGGAAGATAATTAGAGGGTTAAGGTGGATAGAAAGGGCATTCATGAGAGCAGTACGAAGCTTTCCCAAGGCTTTCAAGTCTAACAATAACAAAGAGGTAAAGTAGTACTTCACCAACATGTTAGAAATTAAGTAGAAACTAACATTAATTTCCTAATGTGCGTTAGTTTCGATAGGGTTTTTCTTCGCTTTCTAATAATGTTCTCATGTATGTATTTGCATGTTGTTCTCTTATATTTCNGATCTAATTCTGATTTCTTTGCTCTTTCAATACTCATTTAGTGCCTGAAATGCTTCATTGAGTGATGGTGGTGACGGGTTCAAAAACATCTTTACATTTAATCTAATATGAAAATTTTGCTTAATTGATTGAATTAAGGATTGATTTGGATTTATTTTGCATTAGTAAAGTCGAATATATATTAACCTAATACATGAAAAAGAAAATTAATTTTACGCAATGTATTATCTAGATTAGATTCTAATAGCAGTCGACTAAATGATACGTACAAACAAATCAGAATCAATGTTTATATGGATTCTTTTTTTGTTTTATGATATTAAATATAACTAGTTANTAACTAATTTCTAAGACTCTCAATAAAGAAACCTTGGAAGCTACATTTTAAGATCATAAATTTAATGCTATATCAATGAAAAAGATTTTGTTAATCCTATATAGCATTATAAACGATAAAGCAGCAGCATGGAGTGGTTAGAAAAGCAAAGACCCAATCAATGTTCTAAGTCAAGCAATATTTCTAACAGCAGCAAGAGATATTGTTGTTGCGAAGAGATCAAGCGGCCCAACAAAGCATGGGGTAGCTGCGTATTGATTTCAAATGCTTCCCACAGGAAACCCACATGTAACAATCCATTCCTTCAACGGCACAAATGCTTGTTTGCCTCTACACTTCCTCATCTGATTGATAATTAAACATATGTTCCACGAGTCATATTTATTTTGAATAGATGTTATATTTGGAATACGATAATTTCCTCCACATAAATACATAATCGTAGCTATCTCTGGATATAATAGCAGACCTTGCACTACCAGTCTTGCCCATCCATTTAGCTAATAGCCAGGTGATAAGTGTGTGTGGTGTCTAATGTCTATCAAGGCTGTGTATCCATCCCTATCCTATGAGAAAGGCATCTTCAAAGGTATTTCATGATTAGTTAGGGCTGTAATCCTATCCAATCCCAATTTCTACATGAATTTACATTCTTTTCTATCATTTAAAACTAATATTCCGCAGCTGATTTAGGTTAACCATCCATGAATCTATTCTACCTAACGGTCAGCAGCTCCATAAATAACCAGAACTAAACATGCAACTACTCGTCATGTCATGACCATCCCACACTCGCTTTCATTAATTAATAGATATTAAAGAAAGCCTTATCATGCACCATGTGATTATACTGGTATGGCAACCATCTCTTCCGTGTACCCTCCTCGAAGTTTCTTAGCTGGCGTCGTTTGAGTTAGAATCTTCTATACTTACCCTCTGCTTCATTGTCAAAGCAGTTGCAAAGACCTATTCTACTTCTTCTTGATTGGTTCTCTCACATCCTTCTCCAATTTTCCAACCTGCAACTGCAAGTAACTTTGCTGCATCACTTTTTGTCCACAAACACACAAACCATATCCGGATCCAGTGGCCTTTAACCCCCCAAAAAGTATTCATACTACAGCTTCTCGTAGCCATCAACAAAACCAAACCAAACTCATCACGTCACATACGAATAAGTGACCAAAAACGTGTCTAATACCTTTGTTTAACCACCTTCAGCACAATTTAATTACTTATTAGTCCCCAGGTTTCTGGAAACTACTACTTCTAAATGTCAAAGTGCTTTAGCTTTACTGAAGCCTGGAACCGGTGCTTAATGATCAGCTTCACCAAATCAGGCCTCCGATCCACACTCACTGACCTCAAAGATGGCACTGTCATGCATTGCTGGGTCCCCAAAACCCGAAGTGACTCAAAACCGGATCTTCTCTTGATCCATGGACTCGTTGCAAACGCATTATGGCAGTGGGCTGATGTAATCCCTCGCATGATCCACTACTTCAATGTGTATGTTCCAGACTTGGTCTTTTTTGGTGAGTCCTACACGACTCGGCCTGAACGTACCGAGGCTTTCCAAGCTGAGTGTATGATGAAAGTCATGGAAGCTAACTCGGTGAAGAAATTGAGTGTCGTGGGGCTGAGTTATGGTGGGTTTGTTGGGTACAGTATGGCTGTAAAGTTTAGAGAGAAAATAGAGAGAGTGGTGATATGTTCCTCAGGAGTCTGCTTGGAAGAGAGAGATTTGAGAGAAGGGATGTTTAAGGTTTCGGATTTGGATGAGGCTACAAAGATTTTAGTGCCGCAAGCGCCAGAAAAGCTGAGAGAGTTGGTGGGTTATAGTTTCTTTAAGCCGCCACCAGTGTGGTTGATGCCTTCTTGCTTGCTTGCCGATTTCATCGATGTAAGAGCTCTTAACATATCAGCATTAAGATGCTTATTCATTAATTACAAATTATTTTCCAATCAAGAATGCAATTAACAAATCTAGTTAATTGTTATGTTGAATTTTGTTAGTGCGGATCATGCATCATCGCGTCTCCCTATTATATGTTTTGGTAAATATTTGGTCACATGGGCAGGCAATGTGTACAGAGTATATAGAAGAGAAGAGGGAGTTGGTCCGTGCCATACCCAAAGACCGAAAATTGTCGAGCATCTCCAAGATTACTCAGGTAGATTCACCCCTTCTCTTCAACTGGCATTAGTGTGTCTAGTTAGAATTGATTAACAATTCCTAAAGAAATGCTTCCATTCACCAATGCTTCCACTTGAATGCAGCCCACTTTGATTCTCTGGGGAGAAAAGGATCAAATATTTCCATTAGAATTGGGCCAAAGACTTAAAGGGTTGACCTCTAATACGCGACCAAATGTGCATTTATCAATTATTTTCCTCTTAAGAGTTCATATTGCTGATTGCTGAATGTTGAACTGTAGCCACTTGGGGGATAATGCGGAGCTAGTAGTCATCAAGAATGCAGGGCATGCTGTCAACGTAGAGACGCCCAAGGAGTACTTCAAGCACTTAAAATCCTTCTTATTACATGGGAAGCATACTTCAATACGTCTACCTTCCCAGAAACTAGATCACAAATGATCTGCTTCAAACACAGAATGGAGAAACTTGCAACGGACAGGACCGTATGCTCTCTAATATCTCTCGCTAATTGAAGGGGCGGCAGACGTCAAAATCAGAGAATAGATTTATTAATGATTCTCTTGTTGAGACTGCATAATTTGGCAGATATAAGCATCTGCCACTTCGTTTCATTAGCCGCATTCCGCCCAGTGACTTGTCATCGAGGCGGACCACGAAGGCAGAAGTTTAACCATTTGCATGTGATTCCACTCATGGGCAATAAATTTCTTCAATTATTTCATAGTTTATGTTGGTACATTATTTGTAGGCTTCAAGTACGAATCGATATTCTGTTTGCAACCATTATAACCAGCAGCAGTCAACTTGGTCTAAAGATGTTCATCATATCAGATATCACGTCCAGTTTCCAGTAACAAGCATATATCAGATATCACTTGAAGTAACAGACAAAAAGGTTGCCATGCCAAAAAGAAAAATCTCATAAAAAAGCCATCGTATATATCAATACGAGAATGTAAAGAATTTTTGTAAGCAAAAGATAGCATTGATTATTGACGTCCTTTTAGTTTCAAGACAATCACCCCTTCAATCTAATCTTTTGGCAAAAAGTTTAAAACTTGAGATAGCTGAAAGAATTTTGATCTTGTAATAAAAAGCAGTTGGGACACTGTCGAAGCAAGGCAATACCGTTTATCAGGGTTTGCATATAAATACAGAAAAATCACAAAGACCTGGAACTGAAACAGAGCATATAAGAAAGGAAGAAACAAAATATTCCAAAGAAAGGGGAACCAGAGAAGCAAAAGTGCAAATAATCTGGTTAAGAATGATCCCCCTAAGCATCTGGGTTCAATATATGCCTCCAGAACAAAGCCGTCAAGAAATCGATCCGAAGATCTCAGGCCTTGCAGCTGAAAGGGGAGGCAATTCTAAAAGAAAAAAGTACCATTAAACAAAAACTAAGCTAGAGAGAGCAAACGATACATAAAGACTTAAACTTGCGCACGCTATGAAGCAGAACTAGTAACTTCGTATCTGAACGGTGGTATATATAGGGAAAAACATTCCTAAACCCTAAAAATCAACTGAGCTTTCCTAGGTGGGCATAGTTCTGGGCTTCAGATTGGGCTTTGTTCTTCTTGGGCTGGGCTTTGTTTGAGGATTGTAATTATGGTATGGTTTGCAGAAACTAGAGAAAAGATAAATAAATAAAATGAACACAATCTTCTTTTCACAAAATTTTAGATCAAAATTTGAATTCAGGACTTCAAATTAACCAGTTGTTCTACAGGGAATCAGTGATCCTTGACAATTAGAATCATTGCTTTTGGTTTTCTTTTACTTTTATTTTTCCCCCCCCTCAAACATTACTTATTCACATTTAAGTCCAGTTTGAGGCAAATTAACTTAGGATGAAGTTACACGTAAAATAAGTAATATAGAAAAGGCATGTCTTATAGATAGTTTCAAACTACAAATCTTTTTTTGGTATAAAGGAGTTCGGCTCTTTCTCTGTCTGGTAGCTAGCTTAGTTGAGACGTAAGCCAACTGAATCTAGTCTAGTTCATACATCATAATAATGAATCAGTTGAAGCTTAAAAAGTCTTCATGTCAACATTTGAGCCGTTGAATACGCCAAACCTCTCATTAAGCAAGCTCATGTTCAAACACTAATTTCAATATTGATGGCTCAACAAGTTAGACTTGGGCTCATAGATCTGTTTGTCTTTTAGTACGACTAAACCAAATTCATAGTTGAGATGTGAAAGCCATCACGAAGTTAACTAAAAATACGGACATAGAAAGCAAAGGAAAATGCTCTGTTGCAAGTCATGTAGTTAAGTGGATGATTGAAACTGGACAAACTTAGGGGAAGAGCAGAATGCTTATTTGCTCAATTCTTAATCAGTCAAATCATGATTTACAGTAGTAATAAGTTTGGCTAAAGCTTAATCCAGACTGGATAACCTGGTAAATGTCTTCCATGTGATGTGTGGATCATGTAACTGATCTCTCTATAATCCCAGTTGACGGATTCTGGTAATGAATCTGATTATCTGAATGACCTTTTGGATGAAGGCAACCATGGGCAACCTGACTTCACAACAAAAAGCACATAGAGGGCTGCCCTTTTAATGGTAACTAAACTCAACTACACCATCAAAAGTTCCTCCCATTACAATCAAAACCAGAGTCTTCATCTACGAACAGACGCATTTATCATTTGTGCAAATTGATAGATAATATACATCAGATTCCTAATTCACTCGCAAAGAAATCAAACAATATCAAACACCAGGACCTAATCTATAAAATAAATTTACAGAGGGGAAACCTTTCTTTTCCCCAGTTGCTCTGGCAAGTTCCAAACTTCTGCACATCTCTGAGGACTAACCCAACCGATTATTATTATTATTATTTTTTCCTTTTCTGGTTGGTCTACTCACAAACTGGCATCCCGTGTAAAGAAACTTTTATTTCAGGTATATACTGCACCTGGCAGGAACGTGATTCAAAGATTTTATCCTCTAAATCTAACAACAACGCAAGATATATCATCTTTACTGTCTTTTTTCAATGCTTCAGCTGTTAATTGTTTGGCTGCCCTCTGAGGATCTTTAATCCTTCTTGCAATATCAACAGCCTCTTGATTACCCATCACCTGGATTATTCACATAAAAAAATAGGAAAAACAATTTCTTGAAATTTTTGTTCATAAGGCCACTTTGAGTCAACAATAGTTACAGTCATAGGTATGCAGTGGTTACGCTGATATGAGCAGAGAGACAGAAGTTGGGACAAAATGATTTACCTTCCAAAGACCATCACTTGCAAGGATTAGAATATCAGTGCGATCATCTATGGTGATATCTTGTATGTCAGGATCTGATCGCAAATGTGATTTAAGGCTCTTGTCTCCGAAGGCACGAGAGACTGCCAGCTGCCCATTCACTCTAGGGACGTCTCCTGATAAACAGAGGCAACAAAAAGTAGAATTAACACCTAGCCCAGTAGTTATCAACCTCATTTGATCAATGCAAAAACACAAAGCCAAAAAAAATTCAAGGATCAAAACTTAACGGCGGCCTATTTACTGTCAAAATAAATGGAAATTCTGACAGAAAGAAAAGCAAATAAATCTAAAAGAAAGGTGTGAAAAAAGTAACTAAACAAAAATAAAGGCTTAGTAGAAATTACTTGATCTTTTGAGACACTGCAGTAAACTCAATCCATATACGTTCTAAGCACCAATATATATATATATATATACAAGATTATGGAAATATTTACAGGTGAAGGCTCTCACAACTGTAATGGGCACATCCGCATTGATGATAATATTTTTGTTCCATCATCCATGTAAAGAACATAATCAAAATCCAATTTGAAGACCTTATTATGTTCTTTCTAGAAGTCTTTTGAGACAGCACTGAAATCTTTTGGTAGGGAAAAGGAAAAAGTACACATCACAAAATTTAGGAAAAATTCTTAATAGAAGAAAACTAATGCACCTGATTTAATATATAGACACCTATAAAGCTAACAATAATGGTACCTGTCAGGCCTGAAAACTAAAGACAGTTAAAAAGTTAAGAGTTAAGTGCAAAAAGGCCAAAATAGGGGGAAATAGAGATAGAAAGAAATTATTTTTAATAACAATGATAGTCATTTAAACTTGATTCAATTCATGCCATGCCAGCTAAAATATTTCTGTGCTACCCTCTCCAAGAGGCCTGTAAAATATTTGAAAAATAAAAACTACCCGTTTCTTCATTTAGCCTGGCTTTTGTAGACATAATTAGCCACAAATATATTAAGCGAAAAAATTCAAGGTCTCTTAATGAGTACAGGCTAAAATAGCAAAGGAGGTAATGCACAACATTATCTTTTAATATGAGCTATTCTAATGCTTTCAAGAGATGCCAAGTTTTGGTTAATTTTTCATCAGAATCTTCTGCTGCCCCTAATGAAACTCAAATATTTTATATTTAACTCTTCCCTTCTATTTGTGTTTATCTTTTTCCTTGGCATGTTGCACAGGCTACATGCTTCTCAGAATTTTTTTAAATAATAATTAAAAACAAAAGAGAAAACCTGGAAGAGAAAGCAGGTATTTCAACTGCTCTGTTGCAATGTAATATATATGCCTTCATTACTCGCAAATTGAAGCTCAAACAATATCAAGCAAATAAAGGAATGCACAAAGATATTTCTCATGATTATAAAGGATAAGAAAAATATTCTAATGCTAATATGGATTGACAAAGTTATTCCTAAAGACAAAATTTCTTCTGGACAGTGCAGATCAAAGGTTAAATTTTCCTTATTTGTCTTTAAATTCCCTAGTAATGTTGCAAAAATGATCAAGTTCATTTTGTAGGTGACAAGGGAAACTTTGTCTGTGGATACCACATAATTAATTCCAATATGCACAGTTCCAGATTAAAATTAATGAAGCAGCAATTGTCATTAAATCTCCAAAATTTAAACAACAATGGCCCATCTTCAAGGAAAGTAGCCCCTAAAGCACAAAATTCACCATGACTTGTGCATAAGAGAATCCAGAATTTAAGGGTGAACTGCATGAAAATGATTCTCAAAATAGGAGCTCCAAGTCCAAGAGTCACCTCTCAAGACAAAGTGAAATTATTGCTCCAAACCTGAAGTACTAACCAATAAACCTAAAAGATTCAGCACTTGATATGTCTTGAAATACAGAATTTTACCTTGTTCTTCTTCGAAGACAATATTGGGAGTATTTATTGATTTCAATGGACAGTCACCAATCAGATGAACTACTACAGTCTGAATGCTACACTGATTCTTGGTAAGCAGACAACTCATTGAACTTAACAAAGACTTCCAGGATATTGGAAACATGCATATACCAAATTTGGAATTAGGCTAAGCTCAGGTAACTTTTACCAATATAAAATGTTTCATTAACTAGTGAGTTAAGTAATAAGAGGCTACTAGTAAACTGATGAATGACAAATATGACCAACCAACAACATTTTAGAACATCCTTTTGTATTCATTAGATATCAGATGAATATACTTTTTATGTTTAATTTTCCACAAAGATGGATACATATTAAGCTAATGAACTTTCTAAAAATGGAAACAGCTACAAACCAGGCATGTTTGAGACAAAGCCGCCTTTGCCCTCAATGCTGCCTCGTTCAGTGTTTGGCTCATGGTCTGTAGTCATCTGTACTGCCTGGCCTGCTCTTGATAGAACAGCTCGAGAATCTCCAACATTCGCAACAAATAACCTTTGACCGTTTATTAAAATTGCAGTTACAGCAGTGGATCCACCCCGCCCCAAGTCAGAGCTGTGTGAGAGAATTGCTTGGTCTGTCTTCTCATAGGCTTTAGAGATAGATCTATGGGGTTCAACCCAAAACTCATCCTAAAAGGATAAAATGAGAAAATTCAGAATAAACTATTCCAAAATCAATGGATAACTAAAACTGGACTAGAATGTGTAGTTATCCTTTATAATTCAAATTAAGTTCGCACCTCTTTTAAAATATTGGAAAAAAGATGTTTCTGTAGGTATGCAGGCACACTTTCACCCAAATGACCATCATAAATAGCAAACAGCCCTAACTCATGTCCTTCACTCTGCATGAATTTTGCAACATGATAATCCTCCATGGGATGATTAGCTTTCCCTTTTACTAGGCTGAAACCAAACTTGATTAAACCATCATGGTTTCTTCCTTTACCAGTGGACGACGAGCGTCCCCCCACAAGCTATATGGCAAAAAAAGTGAATAAGATCTTACATAGCGTAGAGGCAAATATATAAACAAAAAAAATGCAATAAAAATCTAATTCCATAAACCACTTGTTTACACAGCAGCCACAGCATTATTTAGAGGAGGAAAATTATCAAATACAACATCCTAAGAAAAAGAAATTACACTCTCTGTTTCTTCAAGACAGGAATTTGCTGCCTGTTTTTTGAGAGGATGGAGACTGGTTTGCAAGCGGTTCAGGAGAAGAACTTAAGTTTGTAGATTATGAAAGATTCTTTTCTTTGCTTAACACACTACATTAAGACAAACAGAGGACGATTGTTGGTTAGAAACAGGCTGCTACTTCACGTAACATTGACTAAGGGTTCTGTAACTCCTTATAATGATTATAAGACTACTAAATCATGTGCTAAATATAAAAAACCTGAAAGCAATCAAATCCGTCGAATAAACCCAAAAGTACCATCATCACAAAAATCTAGAAAGAATCACTCAACCCCCCCTTCCCCAACCAACATCCAAGGCACACTTCATATAGATGATGATCAAATTCCCTCAATAAGCAAAAAAGCTAATCAGATTCAATCTTACTTCAATCCAACAATAGAAGTACTAACCAGCCCGAAGTCTGAAAAACCCTACTTAATTGAGCAACAAAAAACTCAAAGCCCCTCCAAAAGAACAATAAAAATAGCCCAATAATCAAATAAAATAATTTTCATTTGACTACTAATTAAGCAAGATTTAATAAAACAGAACTAAAATCAATAAAATGTCACAGAAATAAAAATAAATAAAAGACAAGAAATAGTACTGGGAACATCTTCACCTTAGTGTACGAAGCAGTAAAACAGCAGAACCAATCCATAAAATAGAAATTCCGGGCAGACTCCAAATTTGTGTTACTAAATTTCAACATCCAAACCCAGCAGCAAGAATTCACAATCTGCAGCATAGAAACCGGAATTAGATCACTAACAAAAACCCTTTGAAACAAAACACAAAACCCCACAAAAGAAAGCCAAAAGCAAGAGGAAAATTACCTCTTGGTGATCAAGTAAAGGTTGGAAACGAACTTAAGCTTGTTATTTGTAGGTGCAGTTTGGTGGGGTTTTTGCGCGTTTGTTCTTTTTATTGCGTTTATTAGTTTGTGCAAGTAATTGAATAAAGAAATGATGATAAAGATAGAAGAAAGGAAAGGAGAGAGGAGGAGAAGGAGAACATTAGTAACCTTTTCTAAAGGAGAAAAAAATTATATTTATAAAGAGAAAACGATTGTGCGTTGGTGTGAGATAGAGAAGAGAGAGAACGAAGGAGCCGAGAGATTTGCGACGACGATGATGATTTGCATAACCGTTTTGGAGTCTTCGCAGTAAGAAAAGAAAAAAAATATATTATACTAAAACAAAGAAAAGGCTGCCACAAGACTTCCTTCCTGTTGACTTTGCTCTTGGTACTTTCTAATTTTTAGTCTGTTAGAATAATCAATTCCATGTCTGCAATTTTTCACTTCAGTCAATCTGTAAAAGGGAAAAAGATGAAAACTTGAATTAACCCCATTGAAGTTCATGGTCTATTACTAGCCAAAATGAAAATGTTTTTGTTTTAGAAAACAAAAAATTTGCATAAAGGGGTAGTTTTCAATGGGACCATAGGAGCAGAGCTTGCTTATGAAAAGGGTAAGATTGCTTTGCCAACTGCAAACCTGTGACAGAATAACTTCATTGGAGAATGACCCGACCCAGTTCTCTCTCTACATGCAACCTGTTTCCTCTTGGGTTGTGTTGCGTTTCCAATTCCATAAATTTACTTCAGATTATCAACGAAGCAAAGCAACGAAAAACTTATTATAAAATAATCCAATCCAACAAGCGAGCTTAGATTTAATAAGCATTTTGATACGTCATCCTGTTTTGACCAGGACCCAACAAATTTCATTGACTCTTCTGCCTGCCTGCCCCGCGGCCCGCCCGATATTTGACGCCGCTAACATTGCGTTCTCTTGTCTCTACGTAAATCTATATTTCTTGTATTTTCATTTTCATAGAATATATAAATATAATACATTTATGAATAATAAAGAAAAAAGAGTATTCTACATTTTATAAAAGTAAAAACTGAGAATAAAATAAATGAGTTCACCTTTAACAAAATTTTGGTGACAATTTCTATAGCTTTTTTTTTTTTCGGTTTAATTTGCTTATTTTGGGTAGTTTAGTTGGTTGCTTGACAAGTTGCTGTACTCACTCTGCCTATCATCCCACCGACTATTTAATTTTGAGATTGGAAAGTTGTTCAATCAAGGAAGGAAGAAACTAAAGCAGAAAATGAATTGAATCAAAATCATTTCCCTAGTTTGATTGGAAAGAATTAATTGCAAGGAAGTTGAGATAGATCAAATTTTCCTGTAAGTGGGTAGCACTAAAGAAGAAAATTGATTAAAGAGAAAGAATCATTTTCGATTTTCTAACATTATCCTACACTTATATACATAGATAAATATATTCACTATTCAGTTTGAATAATAATAAACATGAAGAATCAATTTCCTTTTTTTCCTTTCCTATTCATTCCCTCTTACCAAACACAATTACTTAACCAAGGAATCCCACTAATAATTTTCTTGGCTCTTTTTCGAGTCAAAGAATTTATTCCTAGGTTCCATTTGGTGGGCATAAGAACTCCAGCTAGCTAGCGTTGCAAATTATTGTTATTAGTTAAATCATGTTTGACATATCTACCTTTTGAAATAATCAAAATTATTCAGTCTTACCCATTTATATGTTTTTAAATGCACATGTCACATTTGTAGTCGGACACTAGTTGATGCAAGTTGAATTGGTCCAACTTCAAGAGCGCTAGGGTGATCCTTGCCGTTTTTGTTTCAGCAAGAACCACACATCACACCATTGGACCTTCAATGAAACTGGAGAAAGTGTTATTATGTGGATTTTTACATATATCAACTGCCAATCGGACAGTTCATTTGATTTTCTTCCCATTGCTTTACTAGGGTTTTGAATGGTGATGATAAGAAGAAATCTTGCTCGAGATTCTGTTAGTTTAATGATAAGGTTTTGGTTTAAAAACTTAAAGAGTCTTATCTTATTTAGCTCCTCTTATCTTTGTTTATCACATTTAAGCATCATATGGGAACTGAGATTGTGTAGTATCTTTGTATAAATTGCAAAAAGATGGTAATAATCTCTGTAATATACAATCTGTAGCTCGGCCAACACACAGAACTTTCAATAATGTCCCACTTGAATGGTCTTTGCTTACAGATGGAAATGGCAGTTGTTTGCTTTTTATTTTATTTTTATTATCTTTTTAAGTCAAAAAAAAAAAAAAAAAAACACAAGATGGGCTCCCCCTCCCACATGGTTTGTTCTGTAAGTTTACTTCTTGGAGGTGCTACCTCAAACATTAGATAGCTTTTAAATGTGCAAGCTTACCTGCATATATGTATATATGCACTTTTGTAACAACTGATAACTATAAAATGCTAAAGAAATTCTTCCCATAGCCACTCTTTTGATTTATTTCAAGTTGCTGTATTTCTGCCTGTTGTCATATCAAACTTGACCCAGATGGAGGAAGAAGTTAAAGTTAAGGTTGCACTATTGATACATTGATGCACTTGTGGATGTTGGACAAGCTTTTTCTGGTTTCTGTCATTCTATAATGGTCAATGTGTAATCAATGTTGTAAGAATGAATGTTTAGTGGCACACATCATCTAATAGATATATTAGATTATCTTGTGTTTGTGTTTCAATAGCAAAAGTATCACATAAATCTTTTTCCTTTATCTTAGTGACCTTTTTATTAACCACTAGCTACCTTTTTGCTCCAAATTAAGGTTTAGCTACGCTGCTGCTTTCGTACTAATCCTATATCAGGGCATTTTCATGGTGTTTATCAAATCATTTTGATTGTTTTAACCGATTGTTATCCCTCGTTGAGGAATATAGAAGAAAGTGTAGACTTACACAGAGGAATCGAATCCAATGCTTTGCTCTAATAAAATTGCGGTAACTTTGAAGCCTTTCTGTACAAGAAAATACTAAACGAAAACTAAATCAATTATGAGAGTAGGCTTTATGGCCTATAAGAGAGGTACGATTTCTAGTCTCAGCATTCCATGATTCTCATTCTCCTGCTTCTTATTGTGGCACCAAAAAATGATCACCAAAAGATTTTCAGATTGTCGATCGAAGATTTGAAATTGATCATCATTGTCTGATGTCTCCTCTCCTCCACTAAAAACTAAAAAGAAATGATACAAGGTTACAGGAACATTGATGGTGCACATATGGTGTCTTGTATGATTTGTTATAATTCATCCTATACGCACTGCTTATAGTCCTGTCATCATTATTTCTTTTTTCCTCTTTATCATGATTTCAGATGAATCTGACTTGCAATATCTTCTATCCCAATAATGCTCCGCATGGAGGTTGAAAAAGAACTGGGAAGCAGCTGCTATTATCAGGGGCAAGGCCACAAGGTCATTTACTCATTTTCAGCACTCCATCTTTCTACATTTGTCAAATCCAGAATCCTGTTGCTCTTCTCCTGCTCGTAACTCTAATATTAGATAACAATTTCTTGAATCATGCAAATGGTGGTCATACTGATTGTTAATGGGGTCTTAAATCAGAGTTAAGAAAATGGATCTTTAGCAAATGGGACATACTTTCTGAGAAAGCAGGAGCAAATATTTTCATAAAAAGTAGAGAACATATCTTGCAATTAAAACTTAATAAAGCTCTATACAAGTGGGTACGAGAAGAATCCTGATTTCTTGGAAGAATAGAGAGGGGTGAGCACTTTACAGGAGTCAAATGCTTAAAAGATTATTCTTGCTAACAATTTAAAGCATTAAACAGAGTCCTTAAAAAAATTGAAAACAACAACCCTCTCAAAAGACTTTGATGATTATTCTCTCTTAAAGGTTTTTAAGGGAAAAACTAGCGCTAATACTTGGACACCATAATAGAAAAACTGCAACTTGTACAAACCAAATATTAAACTAAATTAATACAAAATAGCTTATATTGATACATAAACAGATGGAGATTTGAAGCGTTTCTTGTTCTGTGATATGATGCATGTACCTCACCTATCTTAAATGTTAAATGGGTGCAATTTCTTGAATGGAGGATATTCCTTTCTACTTAAGATTTAGGTTGATTGATTCATATAATTTGTCGTCCATCCATGCCCGGATCGCCATTTACCAGGCCAATCAGGATGCCTCAAGAGTCAGATTATGCCAATCAAGATGCTTCAAGAGTCAAGATTATGTCTTGCTCAATGAACCCTAGTACAGATCAGCTTAAGATTTTGACAGACTGGTTCAGTTATAATTTTTCAATTATAAATGTCCTTGTCCTTCAATTCTCCACATAGACGATGCCATGAACAAGCTGTTGGTGCGAGCAACTGGCCCTAATGACTGGATTTATTCTTCAAAGGCTAACTTGCTGAGTAAGAACGAGAATGTAATAAAAGAATTTCATTGGCCACTTTATATAAGATAATGTCAATCCCTGTCATTCAGATAACAATAAATTACTTGGACAACAACAAAGGGACATTTTACTCAGAAGCCGTAAGATACCATGACTGCCGCATATTACTTGCAGTACGCATCCAAATTTGTGCAATTGATAATTTAATCAAATCCGGCTATCAATAAATTATGTATACATAGACAATTACTTACACAATAAAGTTAAATATATCTTTCAGTAACAATGTTAAAGAATATGCCGGTGACAAATGCCACAAACTGAAATTTGTGAAGTTTTCATGAAGTATAAATGCAAAAGGTGGCAAGCGACCACCCACAGAAATCTAGTTTCTGATTGCAGTAATGGCTAACACACCTGAAATTACTGCAGATTTCTCCTCTAAATATTCATTGCCTACTAAACACTCATTTAAGGAAGACGCAAAGACTGATCCTCCTCGCGAGTGGGCAGTCAGTTATAACGCTTCTCCATCTCATTTCCAAGAGGTAACCTCAGTACAGGAATGTAACATTGACAGGCATGGAAGGTATCATTATTTTCTTAAAAGCTCTATGAAGGAAAATTATTCTTATTCTTTTTGTATATGTCAACAGATTGTTGCAGAGCTAATTGGCACGTATATTCTCATATTTGCGGGCTGTGGGGCTGCTCTGGTAAACAAAATTCAAAGTCTTACCATTGTGGGAATAGCACTGGTCTGGGGTCTGGTGTTGATGGCAATGATTTATGCAGTTGGGCATGTCTCTGGTGGCCATTTTAATCCTGCTGTTACCATTGCATTTGCAGCTTCTCGTAAACTTTCATGGAAACAAGTGAGCTTTTGTCATATATGTAATCATGAAATCAAATTACCACCCTCAAGTCATGATTCATTTTGTTAATGTGAAAAGAACTTTATCATGCAGGTGCCTATGTATGTCTTGGCTCAGCTGCTGGGAGCAACACTTGCCAGTCTGACTTTGAGAGTATTGTTTAATAAGCAAGACAACATTCAGGCAACAATGACTCAGTTCTCGGATGCAACCACTCATCTTGAAGCCATCACATGGGAATTCATTGTCACTTTTATCTTGATGTTTACCATCTGTGGTGTTGCCACTGATCACAGAGCGGTATGAAAATCTAATGCATGGCAGTTGCTTTACCAGTCAGCATCAGGCTTGGAATTGTGTTTCATTTATTATTTATTGTTTTTGAATGATAAAAGCCATTTACTTTCAATCTCGAATGATCCAACAGAACGCAGATTTTGCTGGAGTCGCAATAGGCGTTACAGTGTTGTTTAATGTCATGATTTCCGGGTAATAATCATTTAATTCCATCAGCATACATCACCGGCATGGTTAGTGTGCTCAGTTACGTGCAATCCAATAGACCTGATATACTGGTTGAATTTTGCAGACCAATCACTGGAGCTTCAATGAACCCTGCAAGGAGTTTAGGTCCTGCCGTTGCTTCTGGTGTCTACAAGAATCTCTGGGTCTACATGGTGGCCCCTATTATTGGAGCCTTGGCTGCAACATTGGTGTACAGTGTACTCAGCGTACCTAAGCCTGAAAAGCCTTTGGAGACCAAAAGCATATACAATCAACTTTATCTACACGCCGACCCATAGATATACTCCCAGAGACACGAAGTTCAGCAGGACTCTTCTCTGGACAATCACCCTGCTCATGCTGGAGAGTACCAATAGAAAATTCTTGCACGTTTCTCTCGTTAATTCTACCAGATCTCTCATCAAACTAAATGTATTTATTGATCTTGGTCGGCATATCTGTCTCTTAATTAAATATCTATCCACATGTAACTTTCTTTTTCTTTCTAAGATATAAACTTGTAAAACTAGAAAAAAATAAGGCAGCGATTTCAAAATAAGAAACCACTTTGTAACTTTTCGAACCTGTCATACTGCAGTCAAATTTACTTCTTTACACCTAGTAGCGGTCAGTAATGTAGAAGAGAAAATGAAGATGGCATGAACAGAAACTACAAACATATTTGCCTACAATTAACTGAGAAAGCACAAACCTGGTTTATTAGAGGACTACACATCCCTACCATGACTCATCTCTCCCTTACGAGAACAACAAATACTATACAGCAGAGCTACGTATATGGTACAAGAAGGAAAAAGGATAGCAGATCAGCTGCCTGTACTAGTGTGGAGTTTCATGCACAGAGGAAGTGACTGCCTATCAGTTTAGACGAGTGAGAATAAAAATGGGTAGTAAAGATAAATGTGTGATATTGATTTATCATCCCTTTGGCCCAAAAGGTTGGGCATCATTTCATCCTCCACCCTCCCATCTTCCAGTCAGTGTCATCTATATATGTTTTACCTGTTAAAAGAAGAAAGATTGACAGTCAAGAATAATCAAAATCCACAGAGATAAACATTACTGGACTCTCAGTGGCAGTTGTTTGAATTAATAATCTCCGGACCAGGTACTTTAATCTTAACGGAAAAGGAACTTAAGAAAAAGTTTTTTATAATAAAAAGATCCAACAAAATGCTGTTAATTGAAGGTGCAAATTATTTTTGACCTGCAAAATCCTTCAAAGAGTTCTTACCCAGTCTGAGAAAGCCGCCTCCAATTGATTATTTGGTGAGACTGCGGATGCCTCTGCAAGTATGATGAATTTGTTCCAATGCCATTTTCATCACCTACTAATTGCTCTGAGTAATTAGAAGTTGGAGGAGACCAAACTGGAACCACCCCTCCGTCTCTCTCTCTTCTACTAGTACTTGAAGATTCAGCTGTGGAGTCTTCAGCAGTTCCCAACCCTATTGTACTATTGAGTTGTGGCATTATGTTGTTGTCATTAACTGTTTGCAGAACCCCTTGGTTTAATGTGTCTCTTCGATGTTCTTGATTTACAATTAAATTTACATTTCTTGGCACTTCTGCTCTGCTATCTTGTGCTGAATTTTGAAGATTCAAGGAAGACTCTTCCTCTTCAACTCTCACCAGAGAAGAAGTCATGCTTGGGACCATCTGATCCTCATAACACCGAGCTGTGGCAGGCGGGTTGTTCCTAGCAGGTTCATGGTTTTCCTCCATTTGAATGTCTTGAGGAAAGGCAATTGGGGCTGCTTCAGAGGAGTCTCCAAGACCTTCCTCGGTTCCATTCTCAATTGCAGCCCTTGAAGTGGCTTCTTGCTGCCACATTTCTGAAAGTGCTTCTTGCAACCTGGCTTTTGCGGCATCTATGCTTACAATGGGGAGAGGATAATTGGATCCAAGCTCAATGCCAGCAGCTTGAAGAACAGATTCTGGTGCATTCCATGGGTGGTGAATCCATTCAGTTGGCAGTCGAGCAAGTTCAGGAAGCCATCGTCGCACATATTCTCCATTTGGATCAAACTTGTAACCCTCAAACTGTTGAAAAGTAAACAATTAATAAGAGAATTCGTTGTATGAAGGTCTATAATCTAAGAAGTTAAGTAGCTGATAATGCATGAACTCTAGAATAGTTATTACTCCATTTCAGAATTTTGCCCACTGTTTTCTTATGTGCTTCTTAGAAACTGAAACATGCTTTAATCAAGGGTAGAAGAGAATAAGAAAAGCGATGTCCAGATGCATAGGAAAACTTTTAATACAGTAATTTTATATTTCAGAAAATTCGGTAACAAAAGCTCCAAATTTTTTTTAAAAACTGATTTTAGATTTATTCATCTGATTATGTCCAAGAATAGAGAAACATACTGACGTTCAACTATCAAGAACTGTGAGGAAGCAGGGAAGGTTAAGAAAAAAGCTAACACGAAAATTAACAAGAATCCCTGTTATAGAGGTTTACTATAGTTGAAAACTAGCAGAATCAATAAGAGACAAACATTGCTAAAATATCTTTTTACACAAAAACTTGCAAGTTATATAAGCTTCATAAAGAAGGATTAATTTTGCTGCTTAAAATCCTCAACATCAGACAGAGAGATTTCCGCTATATACTGTATCTAAATACTAAAAGGCTAGGAAAGGAAGAAAGGTGTTGAATTATGAGTGAAAGACACATGATTTTCGTTGTTACAATTAAAAGGACTGTATTTTCATGTGCATATGTATCTAGTAGTACAATCAAGAGAACAAAGCTGCACTAGATTTATTAATATTATCATTAACACCTGTGGATTGTCGATGCGGTCAAACTCACGGCCATCAGGGAGAGTGCCAGATATGTACTGCCAACCAAGAGCATCACTCTCTAAATCTGCATCCAATAGGGTGTCCCAGAAATACTTCATTCCCCATCTCCATGGAAGCTGTAGAACTTTTACAAAGAAACTAGAAACTACAACTCGTATCCGATCATGAAGCCATCCAGTGGCCCACAACTCTCTCATTCCAGCATCCACTAATGGATAGCCAGTTCTACCTTGTCTCCATGCCTTAAAATAGCCCTCATCCACAACCCAAGGAAAGAACTTAAGGTGGCCAAGAAGAGGCCTTTCATGACTGTAAGGATGGTTAAAACTCATATATCTTGAATATTCCCGAAGACCAATTGACTTAAGAAACAAGTTCACACTCTCTTCACCAGCCTTGTTTCCTTCATTGGCCCAGGAAACCTGCTTGATGCGGACAAGATGGAAGACTTTTCTCACACTCACCTCCCCGAAGTGCAGGTGTGGAGAAAGACAAGAGGTTGTAGCACTATCAGCCTTCCTTCGATTCTTAGAGTACTCAATTAAAGGCCCATTAATAAATGTGGTCAGCGCCTTATCAGCATTGCTCCACCCAGGTGACCATGCTCGAGCAAGAAGTGCATTGCTTCCTTTCTCTGATTCATCTTCAAATACTAATGGATCTGAAGGGCACCTTGATATATCACCTGAAAGAGAGCAAGTAAATGGTGGAAAGAATATTAGATTCACCAGTGGAATTAAGAGAATGTAAAAGATTTATCTCAGCTTCACAATCCTTAGAAATATATTAATCTAGCAAAAACATAGTTCATACCTAAATCTTTTACAATGAAAAGAAATAATGTCATCATTGAAAACACTCTTTTGTTTCAGAAAACAATAATTTTTTTGCAAGACTGCTGGGCATAAAGTAAAAAATGGAAGCAAAAAAGAAAGCCTTATAACTGATAAAGTATTTTATAGCTCAAGTGCTCAACATCGACATTCTAAAGGGAAAAAAAAAAAGCATTTGAAAAGAAAATCTCCTTTTATTAGGTCTGTTCAAATGATGTACAAACTTGATGTACCTACATGGTTACACTATAAATGATAATATATAAGTTTTGTATGCATAATATCCCCTGAAGTACTCATTGATTCTGATGATTCTTTTAAAGTATTTTGTATATTGGAATTACCGCAGATATGAAATTTCATTGCTTTAGAAGCTCGAGAATTTGAGTAACACAATGTTCAGTCCCTTAGTTGTCTATGAAAGATAAAAGTCATGCACCAAAAACAAAATGGAGAATCGTCGCCACGAGCAATACAAACCTGAAATTATCCTCTTAGGCGGGAGAAGTGGAGAA
The DNA here is from genome assembly GCA_026225775.1 of Bursera palmeri. NCBI lineage: Eukaryota > Viridiplantae > Streptophyta > Magnoliopsida > Sapindales > Burseraceae > Bursera > Bursera palmeri. Next base: position 38,812 of record JANKKB010007039.1, read on the forward strand.
TCAGGATCATAAGGCATGCTAAGGCATCTCTCCCAGAAAGCAGTAAAGGTGGTAAAAGGACGGCCTTGGGCATCATTTACCTCCCATGGTTCATATAGCAGATCTGCGTTAAAGGAGCGCACAGCTATGCCTTCAGCAGTTAAAACCTCCTTTGCTCGGTGATCCCTTACCAGCGACAAAGGGTCTGAAACGAAGTGAATTGACACCAAATTTTTAATGCAAATTGTTATTGTTTTTCTGAACTGATGACTGAGTTTACAAGCAGCTGGCAAGTAACTGGTCATACTACAACATATCGGACTTGACATATTTCAATCTATTCAATTTGCCAAAAAAAAAAAAAAACACACACACTCAAATTTGGTTGAATAGTAAGTCAGATCATAATAGAAATTGATCAATCTAAATAGGATTTAGAGGATAACCACCTGATAGCTTGAAGAGAACAAAATTAAACTAGAATTTCACAATTATATATGTATAACCCATGTCCTAAAAAACTATCCTGAATTGAAGGCAATTACAGACACATCCAATTATAGGAAGACAAGAAAGAAAACATAATCAAATCTATCACGTGATACTGTTCGAATTCTTACATCATCAGCATCACTGATGGAATTATTTACCATATAAGCAAGCCATCCAAAAATAAAATATATTCTCAAAGTGCATCCACATGATCCAGAAATCGGAAGCAAAAGCAAAATATTAATAATAATTCAAAAAAAAAAAGAATAAAACTTTCCCCATTAGTATTCAGGAAGAGAAGAAAAAGACGAAAACTTTGTAGAGAAGAAAGGTAAACTGACCATATAAGTGGTTGAAGAAGAGCTGAGTAGCCCCAGTTGCTTTAACAACTTCAAGAAGGGAAGAAACAGCGTCAGTAGATCTCTTGGTAATGAGACAAGTACCAAGGCTCCTCAAAGAAGAGTCAAGATTGGCCAAACTGTGCTTCAGCCACCACCTTGACACCCTCCCTGGATAATAGGGACCCTCTTCTTCAGGTGCCCATACAAACACTGCAACAACAGCGCCAGTTCTCACGCCTGCTGCCAATGCTGGATTATCTTCCACTCTTAGATCTCTCCTGAACCAAACTATGCTACAACCACCCCCTGACATCTCCAACAAAAAATCCAAAACGCACCCACTTTTTAATCTCTCAGTTATGTGCCATTTCTTGCTTTTTCTTTCCGCAACCGTACAATTAATCTTTTTTTTTTTTTTTCCTCTTATGACTTATGAGACCACCTTACTTTCTTTCAGTACTCATGGGAAGGAGATTTTCGACCATAAGCAGCAATCTATCTCTTAACTTTGTATTTTCATTTACTTCTCCTTCTTAATCGTTTACTTATGTTCTTTTCCTCAAGTAGATTTATGTTTTAATGACTGGTTAATTTTAGTCTTCTATTGACTTTGTGCAACACAAAGGCCAATAGCCTGAAGAGAAGGAGAGAGAAGGATTGGAAGAGTGAGTGAACAGGATTGGTTAATAGAGTGGGGATGCTATGCAACAAATTGATAGGCAATTTGCAGCCACAACTTTTGTTTTCTGGATTTTTATTTAGTTTCTCTTATCCTATGCAAGAAAACAAAACACTACCCACCCCTCCAGTCCCTTCTCCAATCCTCTTTCTCTGACAGGGTGGAAAATATATACTGAAATGCAAATTTTCAATTTTCAAGAATATTATATTATTTTGGTCTCATAATTTATGCGTGGAGCAAGTTCATAGTGAAAGGCACATCTAAGRTACTACAAATACATAAATGATAAACGATATGGTTTTTTCACATATGGGTACAAGGCAGTTTTTTTTGTTTTTTTTTTTTGGGGTGGGAAGGGGGCAGGGCTTGAATCTGATTCTCGAGTATTTCCTTTTAGGAATTATAATTATGATATTGTTATCTCAACTTGGGATTGCATTGAAAGCTTGGATATTGGAGGGGGACGGCAAGCCATGGGAGAGATAGGTGTGCTGACTACTTGGATTTGGCTTTTTCTCTTCAAGTGGGCCTTGCTTCAATTTTTCGGGCTCTACATAAAGCATAGATTCCATATATGCGTCACTGTTAAAAGTGATTTTTGATGTGTTGTTTTCTTCCTCCATGAGTCCTTAGTTTGGAATAAAAGTGCTTCTCTGGTCAGACTATACTTGCCATCTGTGATATATTTCATAAGCAGAAGCAATTATTCTCTAAAACAAAAGCATTCTATTTTTCAACATGAGGCAAAGAGCTTACCTTAAGTAATCTTACCAACTGAAGATCCAGAAGCAATGTCCATAACAAGCTTTGTTTCATAGTTCAAAGAAAACAAACTTTTCACATGAAATGATCATAACCAATCTATTATTTATTTCTATATTCATATAATAATAGGAAAACGAAGTATAGTTAATAATTAGGCTACTGTGGTGCTTTAACTGTTTCTTGCCCCTAATCTTATCAAGACACTTGCTAGTTTTCTGACTGCGTTGGTTTGGCCAAAAATAGAAGTTTAAAAAGGATGGTTTAGTTAGGCATCAAATAAATCTGAAAAGTCTAGTCACCTTTTTATTTGCCTGAAAGCAGAGAAACATTTTGAAGAAAAGATCAGGGGTGAGACTCAGATACAAGAGTATGGATGATGGGGTAAGATCTTGCACATCCCATGTGGGAGTAATTGTCTCGTTTGTTTGCACTTAAGCTGCCATTGCCACTGGATGGTGAACGGTCCCCTCCCATTTCTCCTATCCACCATCAACAAACCCAAATATAGGCTGTCACTCGTGCATGTAGCCCCTAGTACTTCAAGTCATCACAAGCCAATCCCAATCTCCACAGCTCACATCCTCGTTACACATAATCAATAGTAATAATATCTTTAATATTACTATATATATGCAATTTACAGTCTTTTTACGTATAAAATGACGCACTTAACAATGTTATCAGGAGTTATTCTGACATTTCTTTTTGAAAATCCGTAACTGTGCATGTAAGGCCTCAGAAGAGAGTTTGCGGAAAATCCCATAGCATATGCAGTTGCTATTTGTTACTTGGTATGATTGTTCTCTTCCAAGAAAAGGAATCTTTGAAAGGAAATTATAAGAAATGTCCAAAATTAAAGGGGCTCTTTGAAAAATATCTCGCTAGACAAATTTTTTTGATGCATCTATTCAAAAAAAAAACGATTTGATCAAAATGTCTCTGAACATATATTTCATTTTCTCCATCATTCCTCTCTTTCTTTACTCTTATTCCACTCTCATTTCACTCCTATTTCACTTCCATTTCACTCTCAATCGCTCACATTCCCTCTCTACATAAACACTAAGCAATAAATCTAGTAGCAAATCAAGATTTTTTAACATATAAAGTTACAAAGGTAATTATCTATCTTTAATCCCTTTAATCTCTCTAAATTTAGTTTTGTTTAATGAATTTGCTTAGATCATGCTTAAAAATAGTTGGAAGTTGTGTTGTAGTGAATAATAGGGTTGTTTTTATAAGAAAATAGATGTTAAAAGTGAAATAATCTAATCTAGCAGGAGAAACGTAGGAAATATATTTGTGTCTATGTTATGGACTGTTGGACTGCACGATCTTGAGGTATGGACGGTTGGATTGCATTATCCTAAAGTCTAGACCGTCGGATCTCACAACATAACTATGGGATAAAAACAAGACCCCTATACACCCTCAAATATAACTACATCATCTGGTTGACTCTAGGTAGTGACACTTGATTTTTTCTTCTCTTTTAGAACTTCGCTACTTCAAAGTTCAACTGTCATGCTCCTCCTCAAATATTTGACAGGCACATCAGCCAAGGATTTAAGGGTAACATTACAGGAAATAAGCTCAATAATCTTGCACGCATATACCCCACATGCATCAGAAGAAGTCGGCTGTTGTGGGACCCTGTCCATCACACGTGAGACAATGAATGGAGTCAAGGACATGCATTGCTTAGGTTGCCTCATCCTAAATATTGTGCGCCACTAGATACACCAACCGATGCAATGAGATTTGAATATCATGGTTGATCCACTCCCTCTGCTGTAGCGATCAATTTAGCTATTGGGAGTTTAGACTCATTTTAACAATTAGAAAAAAAAAAAAAAGCAACTAAGTAGACATGATGGTATAAGATGTAATTGTATAAGAAATATAGAAAACGAGTAACTACCTCACATGGAACCAAAACTTTTTTCTTAATCTCCGCCTAAGTAAATATGTGAGTATTTGTCCATTTCAGAATACGAGGGATGCACTTCTTGTCCAATGTGGTTTTGCATTTCGCTCCTGCACTCAAGATGAGGGCTAGGCACGGGTCAGGTTTGGCCCAACCCGACAAAAATCCGAATCCGATCGGGTCAGAAAAAATGAACCTGACGGGTTCGGGTTGGTCAGGTTTACGTCGGGTTTGGGTCAGGTTGGTCAGGTTAGAAAGTATTAAATTTTTAACCATCCGGATCGGGTTTGTCAGGTTCGGGTCGGGTTTATTACACATGACTTTATATAATAAATAATATTTGTTTACATAATGTGATTAAAATGAGATGTAGTCAAGTGGTAATCTTATCAAAGGTGTAAGGGGTGGTGAAGGGTTCGAATCCTATTGTCCGCAATCTATTTTAACTACTTTCCACACAATTCCTCCAGGTCAGGTCGGGTCGGGTTTCGGGTTTTCAAGGTCCAACTCAAAAAAAATCTCAACCCAATCGGGTTGATATATTTGGACCCGAAGTTGGGTTTCATTAATGGGCTAACCCGACAAAAACTTGAAGGGCTGGGTAAATGTGGTTAGCCTTACCTCAAAGGCCCAAATTTGTCCAAGGTGATACACATAAAAAAATTGTTAGTAATAATATATAGATACAAAACATTCACTAATAAGATTAGTAAGATATATACCTGAAAGACAAAAAGACATCCGAACAAATCATATTTTTTACTTGTGTGTCAACTCTAGTCATTTTTCAAACCATTGCCTCATTCTTTTTAAAACGATCGATAGTGAAGCAAACGTTTGGCTTTAAGACTTAGACCTCAAGGATAAGCGTTGAAAAAGTCTATATCATCCTCCAATTCAATGTAGCATAGTGAAATCGATCGTTTTCCACTTCTGTATAGCAAAAACCACTCTAAAAAAGTAGAAAAGAATAACTTCACTATATCCTCATCGAGAATAACACTAAAATCCATATCCTTAATAATATTGTCAAGTTGAGAAAGTTTGATGTGCTTGCTACCAAAATATGCATCTCTCAATCTAGATGGGTCTTTCAGCTTAAATTTGGATTGTTAGGTGAATCATAGATCCATAATAAGGTCAAATTCATAATCTAAGAATATGATAGTCTTCCCTAAAACAATATAATCCATATTTGAATTATAAAAAATATATGTAGAATACAAATATTATGATAATTCTTAATGACAATATCTGTAACTATATATATACCTAATATAAGAAACCATATCGCATTTTCGAGATAAATTGTTTTTATATCTCTGAGTAAGATTTGATGAACCAATTGGGTGAAAAACGATAAGTTATGGATATCAAGAAAGTGGTCAAAACCCATACTGCAGCCTGAACAAGAATAAATAAATATCTAATATATATACTTATATTAATTAATTATTTAGTACTTATTAATTAATCATTAAAAATTGTAATAATTGTTATAATTATTAATTTTTTATATTTAATTTATTTATGTTATTAGTATTATAATGAATTATTAAATTCTTAATTATTAATGATATATATACTTTTACCAAGTTTTTAAAATTAATTATTAAACTTATGTGTCCGAACAATATAACTAATATATATATATATATATAATTATTAGTACTTATTAATTAATTATTAAGAATTATACTTTGTTAGAATTATTTCCTTTTTTATATTTACTTATTTATGTTATAAGTACTATAATGAATCATTAAATCATTAATTATAATTACTAAAATAAATTAAAAAAATTTATCCTCTTTTTATGTACTAAATTATTAATTATTATAATTACTTACTAAACAATAAATAAATATTTAATTTATTTACTAAGTTATTATAATTAATAAAATAATGTGTCCTAAATAATTATTATAATTTATTTCTTTATTTATAATAATTATTAATTAATTAATGAAATTAGATATTTAATATTATAATTTATTTATTTATTTATTAAAATACCTAATAATAATTTAATTAATGCTATAGAACCGAGCATATTATCCAACCTGACATCGGCTCCAATTTTTTATAACCCGTCGGGTTCAGGTGGGTAATCGGGTTAGGCTATAAAAGCCCGAAAACCAACCTAACCCAAATAATATTTTAAAAATACTACATTCATAAGATTTGAACACCCCACTTTAGCATTTGCTACCTTTACCACTAGGCCGAGTCTCAATTTGGAAAATTTATGCAAAATATGTTATTTATTGTATAATATAATATTTACTAAATTTCGAAAATATTGAATTGCTAGGACTCGAACCCCCACCTTAACAAGACTCATAGCAACCTTACTGCTCAAACTTTTTTATTTATTATATAAAATATAAATGTCTAAATGTATTTAGCTAACCAGTTTTGAACCCTTGCTCTTCCTAAGATTGTTTTGTAGCCTTCATCGCTAGGCTACAACTTATTTTATGGGTATTGTTTATGTATTTATTGTCTAATATAAATATTTAATGAAACCCATCCAAACCGATAGGCCACTTGTCGACCCATCCAACAGACCCGATTTGGTTACTTCTTTGAAACGGGTGAGGTGCAGGTGGTCTTCTCCCTCACCTGATAGTAGGGGTGGGCACATGTCGGATCGAGTCGGGTTTGGTCCAACCCAAAAAAAAAAAAAACTTGAACCCGAAATTGGGTTTTGAAAAAAATGAACCCATCGGATTCGGGTTGGTTGGGTTTGAGTCGTTTTTTCGGGTTAAAAGATTAGTTTTTTACTGTTCAGATCGGTTTTTTCGGGTTCTGGTTTGGTTAAATTCATATGGTTTTATATAATAAATAATATTTGTTTACAAAATTGTTATTAAAATGAGGTGTAGCTAAGTGGTAAACTTGTCAAAGGTATAAGTGTAAATCAAGGTTCGAATCTTAGTATCTGCAAACTATTTCAAACATTTTTCTTAAAAATATTTCGTGTCGGATCGGGTTTTGGGTTTTTAAGACCCAACCCAAAAAAAGCCCGAACCCGATCGGGTTAGCTTATTTGGACCTGAAGTCGGGTTTTACTATTGACCCAACCCTAAAAAAATCCAATGGGTCGGATAAATGTACCCACCCCTACTAGATAATATTTTGGGTCGGGTCGGTTTTGTTGGAATATATGTGCCCTAGAGGCAATCATAATATACATTTGATATTTATCAATCGAAGAAAATTGCACTTTTATCATTTAGTGTAATTGGCTTACATAGTTCATAATATGATAAGGTCTTGGGTATGAATTTCACACCTCTAATGAGAATGGATTTGAGAAGGTGAGAGATTTGAGAGGGAGAAATCAATCTGGGGGGTTTGCATTTTTGACTCTTGTTTCAAATGAGAGGCTAAAGGAGAGAGTTGGGTTTAAATGTATATAAGGGTAGAATAGTTAAATTACTAATAAATTGATAAGTAAATAGTTGAAATATAGGTGAGTGGGACATTTTTTTCGTTTCGCTGCTTAATTT
>JANKKB010007104.1:9675-26037 GCA_026225775.1 Bursera palmeri
AAAAATCTAAAGCCTAAAAAATCCTATTTGTTATCCTACATGTCAACTATACAAGGCCATGCTTCAGAATTATATAGATATATAGATATAGATAGATTAGACAAATACTAATTAAAATATGAAAATTATATGAAGGATCACGATATATGATTATTGTCATAGGTTACATTATTTAAGTGTAAAACAAATTTGTGCTTTTATAAACTGTTTATGTTGTTTGGAGTTCAATTACAAATTTATAAGTTGTTTATGATTAGTGGAATGATCTTGTAATTAGTATTTTATCCATTAAATCAAAGTGGTGATTTTGGATTTGATTAAATATTGGGAGCCAAATAATATAAGCCCATAAGACCTATGTAATAGCTTTATTTTGATAATATACTTGATCAAATAAAGAATGGATTCTTTTATACATATTAGGCTCAATATAAATGGATGAACTATGTTAGATTTTTTATATCTGTATTAGACCCAATATAAATGGGTGGACTATATATATCCAAACCCATGCAATTTATTAGCCCAAATGGTAAAATTAATTATTTTTTATTTTAAATAAAATAAGTTTTATTAAAAACAATATCTGCTAAGTGGTTGATAACCACTTCTTCACGTGCAGCATCAAACATGGGGTAAGGTTTAGAACCTCAACCGCGTGTGTTTTGTTTTTAAATATATTTTAAGTTTAAAGTAAAATAGTTCTTATTTTTTACATATAAGAGAGATACTTCTTCTAAATTTTCTGTTCTTCTTCAATGTACGTAGAGAATATATAGAGAAAATTAGTTTTCTTCTTCCAGTTCCAGCAAAAGTAAAGTGTCTATCTATACACTAACTATATTATCAATAGTAAACTTGTGCAGGTGCAGAGTCCGACGAGGACCTTCTCTGGACTGAAAGTCACGACGTGGATGATGGTTACAGAGCTATCAGGATGGTTAATAACATTNAATTCGCCTGAATCTTGATGCTGTCAGTGGTGACCAGAACTCTGAAGACGGTACAAGCATGTCATGTGGGCATTGAACGGGGGAGATAACAAACTAAGGAAGATCAAAGTTCCTCATCAAACTAAATGGATTGATACAATCTTTTCTTCACAAATAGTTCTCGGATAAAGTAAAGTATTAGTTTGAATTTCTGATGCAGAATATTTCTGATGGGTAAGTTTGCCAACTTTTAGAAGCTGAAATTTTAACTCAGGACTACTAGCTGTTGCTGCTTTACATGACTGCTTTTGTTTTTGTTTTAAGACTACTTCTATTTTTTGTAAACATTTTGGTGTGTGATTCAAACTCATCATCAANACATCTACATCTAGAAAGGAGCATTTGAGTATACGATACTCATATAGTCGACTAATAAACAAGTATTCACTTCTTGACCAGATGATGTTTGGTCAATTGTATATGTACATACGATGTCACATTAAGTAGAGATCCATTGGTGAAGGAATTGAATCTAGATTCAGAACCCAGCCGACCTGATCCCTTTTCATGCGACTGTCACTAACCATAAGCCACATATTATGTCATCTCTTGCACTTCACTTGCCTCGTTGTGAGCTTCTCAAGTTGACAAATAACTATAAGATCTCTAGAAACAATTTCATAAAATTAAATAATAAAAAGGTTTCCAAGGCTTCTTCATATGATATTAAGAATGTTTAGCTTTCAAAACTTAAATTAAGGAATAAATCCAACGAAATTGATGACTTCTAAGTTGAAATAAAATATTTGAACCATACTTTATTAGATAAATTAAATTTCTTAGTATAAAGTCTTAATGGTAACGGTTGAAAAATAGACTTGTGGGTTAGGATATAGTCATGTCCAAGTATATTTAAAATGGGGTCTAAAATGACATCAATTTTTGTCTTGAATATTATAGATTATAAATGACCTTGAGTTGCTGTTGTTAATGAATTTATTTTCCTCAAATATATGGTTTGGTTTGGTCACAACAACAACCAATCAAAATCAACCAGTTGGATTTTTCAATACATTGAGCTTATGTATATGCATTATTTTTCACCTACTTTTTCTGACTCAAATCATCTCTTTTCTTTGCTCTATATTTTTCATTGATTTTCATAATAAGATAATCATATGAGACTTGATAATGATAATCTATACGTGGCAACAGAATTGTGATTTTTACAAATTTATGTATCTTAATATGTGTTTCATGTCACATAATAAGATGAAGTACATAAAAATTTGTCGAATAATTTATATTAATTAATTTAAAAGAATCCAACATCATTGATATGAACAATGAATTATAGGGCAAGCAATGTATTAGATTTTAGTATATAGATGGTGCTTAAAATTAAAGCACTTTTGACCTATTCTCCCTACATATTCTAAAACGATATTATTATTTATTTTTTTATGGTTTTAAAAAACTACTACAATAATGTTGATATAATAATATTATCGGATGATTATAGACTATTAGATTAGTACTTAATAATACTTATACTATGAAATAATGTTAATCTAATATACTATATACTGATTTAATTAATAAGATTGTTATGCTATTAATATAATCATTCAATTCAAACCTAATCCTGTTATCCGTTGCATACTAATAGTTATCTATCTAATATATCTTATAATAATTTGACCAATGGTATAGGGCTGTGGCCCGAGGGGTCTAATTTGGCAATGGTCCAAATCAAATGGTAGTGCTTGGGCCGCTTTAACCTTGGTTTAACTTTCAATATTAGCACAATCATTGTACATTGGTATATGTCATGAATAATCAAAAAGCGTTAGAATACGTCATCTGTATATTCGTCCAATAAAATCTAATCGTAAATATGATAAGCATAAAAATTGTTACTATTCTTCCTTACCTATTTATTGCTTTAGAGTAGAACTATTTTTGCATCAATTTTCAACGTACTAAAGCAATTCTGTTGTGGATACGAAGATGGTTGAAAAATCAGGAAAGCAATATCAAATTATTCAAAATTTTCATGCTAGGAAGAATCGTGACAATATCAAATGAAGAAGACATCGATACATATATATCCTTGTCAACTTGTTAAAGGTCAATTTTTACCTTGATACCAGAAGCCTTTCCACTCAAACCATATTTGAAAAACCATGGTTTTCATTGTGTCGGACGCTATTTCGAAAAGATTTACTATGGATTATGAACACTTCTGATCGACTCGAAAGACTAATCTAATACTACTTCTAAATCTAAATACCATCTTGATCGAATCGTAGAAATATGACTTGTTTTTCAGTGTTAACTGGGGAAATATATATAAAAAGAGATGAAAAACTTGCATAAAGTTTAGTGTTTGTGACAAGTAAATGAAAAAAAAAAATTGTTTATGAAGAATTTAGGGTGTAATGAGGACAAAGACACATCTGTCACATTACCCAATTGGGTGTTGCTTTCCTCTACTGTTGAGTCTGTTAGTTTGATGGTTAGGATAGTTAGGTGTAATGATATGAATGGATGCTTGAAATTTTTATACACAAAAAGATAGAGATTGATTGGGGATCAAGAGGAGAAATTAATTTAATTAGCCTGGAAATATCTAATATTATAAACCCACCAAACCCTAATGAAAAGTCAATTTAATTGACTTTCCATTTCAATTAGAAATAACAAATTTCAGATTAGAAAAGATTATATTATCTTTGATTAATCAAGGTGACATGTGCTTGGCTTGTGCAAGTCTCTTTGTATCCTACCTGTCTCAATGCTATCCAACTGTCTCAACCCATGAAACACTATTGGGATTATTATTATTGCTTCCTAATTATCTTAAATAAATTAATTCTTACCTTGGCAAAAGGTTTTGAATAGCTGCTACCTGCTAGCTGATTGCCCCACTTGACTCTTCCAAGTCTAGATTATTTGGATTATTTTAATCAAGGAGAGATTAAGATTTAAGATTTGTCAATGAGGAGCCAAGGATTTTATATGGGTTTGAATGGTTGATTAATGATGTGACACTCCAAGTTGTGCTATTATTTAAGGGCTTAAATTATTGGGATGGCCTTGAATTATGGGCCAAGGATTGAATGACATGATCATGATGATGATGGTTTGTAGTTTAATCATGTGGCTCAAACTGAGAGGAAGATGCTCCCCGTTACTACTCCTGAGTTCCCATCCAACCCACCAAATTATTGAGGAATAATTGCCATTTAGTGGCCTTGCTTTACTTCTATTTAGTATTAACAACACTCAAACCCATGTTCACTTCACTCTCGGAAGTTAGAAGATCACAGGCTTGCTTGATTGGTTACTTTTTAATTTGACTTGATTATCTCTGGCTAGGCTCGTTAATCAACTAGAAACTTGGTGAAATTGACCAATAAATTAGAAAATTTAAAAAGTTAGAAAGAGAAATACTATTAAACACATATAATAATTTAAAAAATATATAAATGTTTTTTCAACATAAAAATTAAACATTATTTAAAATTAATACTTGTTATTGTATTTCAGTACTACACTAGTTATAAAATGTAAAAAATATATATATAGAGAGAGATATGATTGTCTTGACAAATAAGAATGGTTTCTTATTTGCTCTTATTCAAACAAAAACAATAAGGATTACCAATTTGATTATTCCACAAGTAACAATAATTTCTCAAAACGTATTTCGAGTATATTAAAAGTAATTTAAATATTTCTATAGAAAGCAATTTGAGTTTTTTTTTTAATGAAAATAACCAAAAGTTTAAGAGTTTTTAAAAATAATCACATTTTCAAGATTTTAAATATATAACCAACTAATCAACCCACTCTTCTCGATTTTCAAGTTTCATAACTTTATAATTTTAGTCCATCGACAAAAAAAGAAAGGTATAAAATTGTCAAACAAATTGTCGATGCATTTAAATTTTGTAAAAAGTTAATTATTTGTCAAAAAGATTTGTAATTTTGTTTAACTTTAAGAAGATTCATAATATTTTATCATCAAACCACTTTTAAACGTAAAAGAAGAGAATAAGTTGCCAAAAAAACATTGCTTCTTGAAGGTTGCGTTCAGGTAGACGCCATACTAACGTTAATGATTAGGTAGACCAATAAAATAATGCCAGGAGTGAAAAAGGGTGGTGAGGTGGACAGTGTCGTCAGGCGTCGTCAGCCACAATCGGTTGCGGATGAGTGGCTCGCAGTCGCAGCTCTTCTTCGCTTTGCAGTTTCGTTTCGGCCGAAAGTCAACAGTTTTAAGCTAAAGAGAGTTGGCCCAACACTTTTCTCATCTAAAGCCCCCTATAGGGTCCACGCGTTATTCTCCTCTACTTTATTTTATTTTATTTTATCTTCTCCGTACGCCATTGCTTATCACACGTTCTCATTTTTTTTATTTACAAAATTAAGGCATGTTAAGTTGTTCCGTTTTAGATTCAAATACAAATTCTTTGTTCACAGAAATAAGGAATGTAAGATCTTTGATTGAAACGTATATTGATTAAAATGTTTTTAAAAAACAGTTTACGGTTACCCTCTTAAAATATTGTTGTAAACCCCAAAAACGAAAAAATTGTTCTAATTAAATTTTATTTAGTTTTAGAAAATAGGCAGAGAGCTCCATTGAAAATACATAGAATCGTGGATTTTAGTTTAATTATAAATTAATTGTCTATTTTTTTGAATTTTAATAAAGTAAATAAAAATGGACGGATATGAAGGGGTGTCTAAGTTTATAAAATGCAAATTGTAGAATAAAAAAAATAGAAGAAACATCAAATGATGTGAAGGAAATGGATGCATCTTGAGGTGGCAAGATCAGCCACAGTGATGTGAACATTGTAGTATGCTGACATCAGCTGGAAAGTAAGATCCAACTCAGCATCATTACCCTTAGATGTCAACACGTGGGCTGGTCGATCACCTGGCCCCCACCACCTAATCCCACTTCATTGAATGTGACCCATTTTAACATTAAATTTGAACCTAAATCGTATAATATACTCCGCAATAGGCTTGAAAATTTCGGAGAAATACCCAAATCCAGAGGGGTTAAGAAAATATAACATGCTCTAATACTTTTTAGATGTTTCTAGCCAACCTCACATGGACTGTCATAAATATCCCCACCTATATAATACACCTCATTTCCCTCATTGGAAATGAAAACTCTCCCCTCTCCATCTCCATCTCCATCTCCATTTCAAAACCGTCAAAAACTCTCTATCTCTCCAATTGTAAAACTTTTGAAAGCTTGAATCGAAGACAATAGTCTAAAGTTCACTCCATTTGAATGGTTTGAATGGGTTGAATATTGTGTAGATCCAAGTCTAATAGCTTTTTTTTGTTAGTGTTGTTGTTGTGTTGATTTGTAAATGTTTAGGAGTAGAATGTGTTGTTTGGAAGTGTAGATGTGTTGTTTTTTATTGAAATCGCAAAATTGATGTCGAAAGTCAAAACTGCATTATGTTCGTAGGCATAACAGGCATAAGGAATGATTTGCATAAGCTACAGGAATAAGACTCGTTCATTATGCTAGCTACAAATATAAGACATTGGGCTATAAAACATTAGGTTATAAGCATAATATATTAGGCTACGGGTATAAGACATTAGACTACGAGCATAACTAGAGGCAAGAGGCTCATTTTATGTGTCGCTTAACGGGTAACGGGCTAAGAACATTAGGCTACAATTATGAATAAACAATTCCAGCTCGTTTGCCCATTCTGGTCTTAATAAGCAATGTGACCACGATCATAACAGGTCATTCCAGGTTTATCGGGTCAAAAATTTATAGATTCTGTAGGAAGAGTTTTGTAGTCTGATTTTATTCAAATGATTCGTATTCTATAAATTTTCTCTCAAATGTTTTACCATATACAACTTTAAACCATCTAACTACTAATTTTACAAAATTAATATATAATATGAGGTAACCAAAAAACTTCACTTCCAAATCAAACTTCACCAAAATGGAGAAAATTAAGACAAATACCTTACTTCTTTCTGATATAGAAAACTCAAATCTAATCTTCATTGTTGCGTTTATTTTCTATTGCAGAGAGTTACTCTTGGGTAAGAGTTTAAAGTTGTGAACAACGGATTGATGTGAAAATTTCGGAGCAGAATAGATCAATATATAAGTAGGGGCATTTTTGGTAGTGCGAATAAAGTTGATTATAAAAATCCGAAAACTATTAGAGCAAATTGTTTTCCCTTAGCCACCTGAATTCTAGTCATTTCTCCGAATTTCACAAAGGCTTTAAACTTCTCATTTTCAAGTAGTTATTTTAAACGTATTCTATGATAAATCTTTCATATTATTTTAAAAAATATAAAAATCTCATAAAATCTCTCATATCTTAGCATAGGTATATATACCTGATCAAATTGACTGACTTTATTTATAGGATTTTTAAAATTACGATTAGCAATATTATATTTGTGAAGAGAAGTTGTGTACAACTTCTATGCAGAAGCAAAGAGACAACGAGCTAAGGAAAAATTCTTTGCGGATTTCTCCGAGTCGGCGCCGGAATGTTCAACTTTTCTCCAACTAACGCCGCGTTTGGTTTGTCAGTTAATTGGAAACATGTCTTTCTATGTGTCATGTAGATGTATGAGCATATGTCATGTACATGTGATTCGTATGTATATATAGATGCTTGTGATGAAAGTTCGGTGAACGATTTGATTTGAAGAAATTGAAACTGGTATGTGATTAATGTGATTAATAAATTTAATATAATTATTATTTGACAAATGAAGTATTTAATTAAATCGAGATCATGGAAGTATGAAACCGTGTATAGTTTTTCAATGGTTAATAATTGTTGATTAGAAGTTGGAATAGATAGACAATTTAATATTATTATTGTCTTTAAACAATTTCCCTAGTTCAAATTAACAAATTTGGTTAGTCCAAGCTTGAATTTAACTGAAAAAAAAATTAATTTATTAGCCCATTGATCTAGATATATTCTTTTAGATTGTATTTAAATTTTTCTTTTTTTTTTTCTCTAAATATTCCACAAAAAGTTTCCAATTAAACTCATAAAAAACATGCCTATATATATATGATAAAGGAAGAGAAAAGCTAGTTGATTTAGATTACACACTTGATTCTTTTCATATTTTTCTATTCACTTTTCTCAAAGAAAATGAATAACTATAAGAAAAGATAAATAATAAATGGGAATTTTTTTTATATATTATATAAATCTACAAGTAAATCCAATTATGAGAAAAATCTAGTAAACTAGCTAGCTGGCATCTTATAAGGTATTGGAAAATGTATACATTTTTATGATTTTCTATTATTCTCAATCTTTTTGACTTTAGGGTGTCAAACAGTGCCCTAAATTCCTTCCATTTGTAATGGTCTCCTCTTTGCAATTGCATAGAATCATCCCTTTATTCCAAATTCTACTTGTTTACTTAGTCATACACATCTACATATTTAATTAATCTAAGTGTTTGTCTACATATGCTATTGATTCAAATTGTCAAGGTTCAATGTGAATAGTAGCCAAACTAATCCAAATCAAAACCAAACTGCTATACTATTCAAGTTAACTGATAAAGCTGCTCCCTCCATCTCTCAAATTTCTCAATTGACCTAATTTATTTGTTGGTAACCTAAAAAGTAAATAGTCTTTTCGAAAGGGTGAATAGTCGTGCATTCGGTATCATTTTCTAAAAATAACATTAGAAAACCAAATCAAAATTGAATCTATACATCTATCTAGTGATTATTTTGATATAAGTATATATTCAATGAAATGTAAAAAGAGATACCCTTTTTTGTTACAATTGTCAAATATTTGTGCTTAAGCTCAAGTGGGTATTCAACATAGGTAATTAAAAGAAGATGAAGTATTCAAACTTCTTCAATTCAACAAATACACAACGTAAAAAAGATATTCGAACCTAACTTATACGTAGCTATTATGGGTGATTAATTGCACAAATTGAAGATAATACATGTATCCTAAAATAATATTCTATCAAACAGTCAAATATGTTAACTAAAGTTTATGGATAAATGGAAATGAAAAAGTAAAAATAAAAAACAAAAAGAAATTGGATGTGGGACTTGGTAAGAGGTTAAAATGAAATAAAATAGTGAGATAGAATCATAGAACATGCAACAGAATTCCTAAAAGGGTTAGGTTATGAAACAGATAAAAGTCATACTTTAATGTGTAAAAAAAAAAAAAAAGAGTCTGAAAGCATGGTCCACAGCCAACATAGAAACCTCCTTTTACCATTTCTTTTCTCACACCAATTCATTTTCAAACAGGTAGATAGATAGATATAGCTAAGAAACTCTCTCACAACAATTAAATATTGCAAGAAAACAAAACCAAAAAAAATAAAAATAAAAATAAATAAATAACTAGAAATAATAAAACCAATTTGAGGTCTCTGTCAGGCAGGCTTCTTCTGTAAGTGCCTTGCAGCCTACGGATCTCCATTCATTCATTCAAAGAGTTTAGTTCTTGCAGAAGCTCCTCTATTTAAGCCGTCTTTTCCCCCCTTGTTCTACTTTCTTAACTGCTCTCTCTCCTCTTGCTTTCTATAATTGGTTTTCATTTTTTTTTGTTGCTTTTGGCTGCATAGCTAGCTAGCTTCTTCTTCTTCTTCTGTGTTGCATATATATATATATATACATACATATTGATCAGTTCTTGTTTAGTGATAGCTAGTGTTTCGTATTTATGGAATTGGAAGCGACAGTTGTGAACAAAGTAGAGGAGCTGATCGATTTGCCGCCAGGATTTCGATTCCATCCTACAGATGAAGAGATCATAACTCATTATCTGACAGAGAAGGTCATGAACATCGGCTTCGCTGCATGTGCTATTGGTGAAGTTGATTTGAACAAGTGTGAACCATGGGATTTGCACAGTAAGCTAGCTGGCTGGCTCTCTTGTTTTCTGCATGAAATTTTTGTTTCTTGCAACAGTTTTTTGACTTGGTTTTGGTTTTGTGCAGAGAAAGCAAAGATGGGAGAGAAAGAGTGGTACTTTTTCTGCCAGAGAGACAGGAAATACCCAACTGGTATGAGAACAAATCGAGCAACGGAATCTGGGTATTGGAAGGCGACGGGGAAGGATAAAGAGATTTACAAGGCGAAAAGTTGCCTTGTTGGGATGAAGAAGACGCTTGTCTTCTACAAAGGACGAGCTCCAAAGGGAGAGAAAACCAATTGGGTGATGCATGAATACAGATTGGAAGGCAAATTCTCTTACTACAACCTTCCCAAGGCTGCAAAGGTAAATAATTTTTTCTGCACAAAAGGCTTTTCAATTTCAGGAATTGTTTCAACTGTCATGCACTTTCTCTTCTTTTTCTTGATTCTAAATCAAAAGCATATTTACATATTTAGATTTTCTTTTCCCTGATGGTGTCTTTTTCAATTTTTATCCTTTTTACTTTTTCTGTTGGTTGAGAATTATCTTTCATGGGACCAGCCTCTGCAGTTTTGCTTTATTTTTCTTGATGAAGAACAACAAGGACTCATCAACACTGTCTCTTGAACATGTTGCAGGATGAATGGGTGGTGTGTAGGGTTTTTCACAAGAACGCAGCAGGGATCAAGAAAAGTCCAATTCCAGGCCTGCTCAGGATAAACTCTTTCGGGGATGATTTTTTGGATTATTCTTCACTCCCACCTCTCATGGATCCTCCTTACAACTCCAGCAAACCAGGTTCAGGCTTTACGGATACTGAATATGAATTCAAAGGGATCAACACTACTTCAGCTTCAATATCAAGATCTTCAGATGCAAATTACCTCTCCTACCTCTCCACAGCCTTCAACAACCACCAAAACTATTCGCAGCCTGCAAATACTACCCACTACCAAACACAAACCTCCAATTTTCACCCTCAAATCCCACACCCGAATCCTCTTTTCTCACATCACCCCATTCCCAATCCTTCTGACTACTTGCACCAAGGAATAAGGAGTAGCACTGGTGCAATCACAAGCTTAACGGGTTCCGACTTCGGGGGTACTACTCCCGATCAGGCCATTTTAAGAGCATTAGCAGCCAACAACGAAAGATCTAAACTTGACACTCAGACCAAAGTGGAGCAGTTTTCATCTAATCAATCCATGGTCAGCCGCTCCCAAGACACCGGCCTCAGCACAGACATGAACACCACTGAGATATCTTCAGTTGTTTCGAAGCAAGACATAGCAGGCAACAAGTCTTGCTATGGCGATCTTGAGGGTCCTTCAATTGGGTGCTCCATTTCCGATCTGGATAGCCCTTTTTGGGACTACTGATACTTTAATCATCATCATCACCAGCTTGCTTGTTTCATAAACTCTCTCTCTTTAGGATCAATTATGATTTCAAACAGTGATATATATTCTCCCCAGTAGGTAATGTTTAATTACAATTTAGTTTGGATTCTGAAATACTTGTATAGAGATCGTGAAATTCATGGTGTCAAGAAACTTTTAGTTTGCAGCAGAAGATTCCATGAAAATTAATTATACCTCCATGTACATGTATTCTTTCTCTATGTTGGTGCATTTATTCTTCCTTTCTTTCATGTCATTACTGTACAGCATACTACTCATCTCTTCCCATTCAAAAGCCTGCAAATTAAGAAACAATTGCACCATAAACTGCACTGTAAGCATCATTTAGATTAACTAGAGTCACTTTCTTTATACAAAATCTGACGTAGAATGAATGAAGCAATGAATGGTCCAGGAAAGGCCCATATCAACCGTTTCTCTGTTCTCTCTACTCCTTCTCTCTCGATTAAGAAGAATTAACATGTTGATTAACTAATTAATCACTACTGTTAGAACAACAAAAATTATGCAGCTATCACCTTCAAGGGACTTGAATAATGATCGATCTGTAACTTCCCTAATTAAGATTGATTAACAAAAGATGATGCATCGATCACGTGCATCATTCACCGAATCTATGGAGAAGATGCCTCTCTTAATTGAAGTTTCAAAGTATTTTTTATTAAACAAATGGTGATCATCAGGTAGTGAAGATAACAGTCGTACATAACATAACTAGCTAGCTATTATACGTTTCTTGAACAAGGCTTGCTTAAATCTTCTGTCTTAAGAAAACTCCGTTATTACATGTGCGTAGCCAAATGCTAGCCATATGTTCTTGATTGTATTACGTGATTGCCTAGCTGTTACAATTATTATGCGACCATTGATTTGCATAATAATCAAGGATTTTAAACATAAATAAACATTTAAATTAATAAATAAAAGATTATGTTGAGGTGTTTCCCAAGAGCACATGTCGAAGAAAAAAAAATTGATTGGTTTAATTGATTCTATTTCTTTCCGTTGCTTTGAAAATATATAGTTCTATGTTTCCAAGAAATTTTTATCAGTACCAATTTACAATAATAGAAAAAATCTGATTAATTTTGATTGGTTCTGACTTCTGCATAATTTTTATATTCTGTTCGATAAGTTCTATAGTAAGAGTAGAAATATCTGATTAATTAGTAAACAAAAAAAAAATTAAATTAAATGCCCTATTTCTAACACGTCTAAGTGAATCTTTAAACTGTAGAGCCATGTTCTTATCCAATACCACAATGATTATAATTTTGATGAGATTAGTAATAAAAAGTTGGTAGGTCCATTCAATTTTATGCCCTTTTAATGGAGTTGTTTTCAGCTGCCCATAATCAAAAAGCATGTATAAATATAAATATTTAAGAGAATTGAAACAGCAAATACGTGTTGAAGATGAAAGCAAATGGCAATCCGTAATAGCCATAGATTGATTTATGGAATCGGTTATTGAAAGAGAAGAAAGCAAAGCGAAGCTTCATGGGAGAATATGTGGTCGATCTCCATCCATCCTCTATCAATTTTACTTTCTATTCAAAGCAAAGTTTTCTCCGCTATTCATACTTGCAGGAAAGTTAACCGCCCTTTATGGTACCATATTTTAATGCAGCAAGGAATAAACAAGAAAAACAAAACAAATCGCAGAATATTCCCTGTTTTTCTTTTTAATTATTATAATCAATCAATCAGAGAACCCTGATTTGTTGCATGAAAACATGGCGACAACAGCCAATCACTCCCCTCCACCGCCTTTGAAAAACCAGTTTTTGCTGCTGCTGTTTCGCAGCAGTACTAGCTCCTACCATAATATAGCTCGCTTGCTAGCTAGCTCACCTTCATAAATGACTACCTCATCAATCCTCTTTGTCCTCTCTTCCGCGTAAATCTACAGTACCTGTCACCACTCAAACACCGCGCACACCGACTTCAATTCTCTGCACATGTTTAATATATTTTTTTTCAACATAGTGTGAACGTTTATATTATTAAAAATAAAACAATTCAGATCTCTGAATGAAGAATATTGATAGATTTTATCGTTAATGATTTTATGTTGATAAATGTTTTAATTATCTGCACAAAATTAATCAACCATAAACAGTGATTACTCGTAGAGCGGAAGATTTGATAGAACAGCGTTATAATCAACATCAATTTTCTTCTTGATTCCTTAGAGAAAAAGGAAAATTGTCCCTTGCCTCTTTGTCAACCTAAAGGACATTTATACAGTGATTTATATAGTAATAGTAGTTGACTGAGAATATTGCTGGGCATTTAATGAATTAGATATGTTGTTGATCAAATTTTCTCTTCAGACTATCGAAGAATATGATTTCCATATGATTAATAATAAATCAAGAAGATTAAATCGATTAATTAAAGGCATGGTTGGTCCATATATGTAATTACAATTACGTAATATGTCTGTATGTATGTATGCATTCCAAGAGCAAATAATTATATTATACCAAACATTTGAAGAATTAGAGAACCAAACAAAACTCTAGGTCATCGATCATCAATCGGCAATCATCATCCTCGATCATTTGGGACGACCCAAGCTGGCTTCAGATATATGTTTATCCAGAATATATGCAATTACGAAATAATTAATACAGAATTATTAGTAATACATTATATAGAATTTGTGATAGTAACCATCTATCTTACATATTAATTGAATATCATTTTTCACGTTATTCGAAGACCACCATGTATCACTACTCATTCTAGGAGACGTACTTGGTCATGAAGGGTCCTTTTTAAACATTATTTCATTTTTCTTTTGGTCACTACTGAACCTGAATATATACAATTAACGACCCAAAACATATGTTAAATGAAACATGTTATATAAATTAAATCAATGTTGGTTAGTCTAAATTAATTACGAATGGAAATTTTCACAAAACATGCATTGACCTCTCTCTGATAATTTCTTAACCTAATCTCCTACCAGTTACTTGACAAAGGGTTGATATTTAATTCATTATAATCATATATTTTAGACAGAGATTAGATTAGATTTCACATAATTACACCAACTAAAGCACATATTGTACGTATATATATGTATGTATATATATTACATTATCATCAATTCAGACTTATTCCTCTTCTTCTAGATAGATATTGCATGATTTGTCTCTGCTGCATGTGTCCTATTTGTTTCTATGATTGAACACATTCTAAATTAATTAATTTCCCACATTGAAACTAATGTACCCGTCATAGCAAACCCATGGGAAATTTCACGCAACATTGACCTTTCTAACTATCACTTTTTAACCTAATCTCCACCGGTTTCTTGACAAAGAAACATGAGTTTATGTATGCAGGGATAGTATCCAAAATTTAGTACATGTGTTTCGAAATTATATATAATATACGGATCGATTAGTTCGATAACATTATCAGATGAATATCAATACGATTAATCCTCATTGTTTCTTCTAGATGTTGCATGATTTGTCATCACAAGTGCACGGTATCACATTTTTGTAAACCTTGAACGTGAAAGAGGATATACATTCTGGAAAGTTGAAATTTTCCAAATATGCAAAGGGGAAACTTCTTAGAAGTTTACAAGATCGACCATTTTCTCTTGAAGTACTTTTTTCCATCACTGTGACCACGTGAGACCCAGCATTTATTTTTGGAGGTTGATGCCTTACTACTTTTTTTTCTTCTTTTTAATGAACTTTGACAAGTAAGATAACAATTGTTTAGCTTCTTTGTCAAAAGTATGGTGCAATCTTTATAGCGAAAGTTGATGGATGTCTGTGTTTTAAATGTATATGTTAAGATTTAAAAGTTTCTGTATTTTTATTATATAATTGTTAAAACACTTCAAAAATTATGTTAAATTAATTATTTCTCTATATTCCATGAGTTTTATAATAAAACTACAAATGTTAAGATGATTTAATAATTTTTATGACAAAAAAAAAAAAAAACACAAATTGTAAGTTTTAATATGTATTTTTAAGATTTTTTATTCCATCTTAACGAGTGTCCGTAAATAATCTCGAACCATCATTCGAAAAAAATTATATAAAATTTTCTCATGTTGATCGATCACTTTTCAACACCAAATCACTTCGATCGGATATTATAATAGATTTGAACTTTCTCTAAAGGAAAAATTTTATATTCTAGCTCTTACTCAGAAACTTCTGATGTTGTAAAGTTGGTATCCAAGATATATTCTTGAAGATATTTTTTTCTAGATGAAGATCAGATTGAATATTCTACCCCTTTTGGGGTCTTTCAAGACCACGACTTGATGATAACGGAGGGATTTTTCCTTACTTTCTCCATCTCTTTGGAGATTAATTCAATTAATATTGACTTTATGAATTCCTCTTAATTAATAATTTATTAACTGCTGCCACCGACTCACTGCCTCAATTGCAGATAAGCTCTGTATTTATCTGATAATTAGTACGTAGAACACCATTATTAATTAATTTTGCACCAATATAAGTACTTTATATATTAAAAAATAAATCCACATATTTCTATATCATAATTAAATATAAATTTATAATAGAAAATATGTGAAGTACAATTATTAAGTAGTTCAATTATTTTTGTCATTATCTAATAAATAAAATGGACAAAAAAAAATCGAATTAGTATTTGGACAAGTGCTGTGCTCCGGGGTGTAGTGAATCGAAGCCAGAAGTAGCAGTTAAGTTTGTTGGCACTAATTGCGAAGCTTCTTCAGAAATCCTTGTCGCTCACATCACCATAGCTAACAAACGACCTGTCGTTGTCCGTTCACGTAATCTGCCGTCATGTTATTCCATATCCGTCAGATTACCGACACGTCGTCACCATATCATAAGGCCAAAGATGGTGACGTGGCGGGGCCCCTTCTCCTTCACCTCAATTTGACATGGCTGTCTCATTTCATACCCTTGGTTCTGACCCATAGAAGGTACGGTTCATCATCGAAATAGTTTTAACATAACCATATTCTAAAGATCAATAATGTAACGTATTTTTATATATTGAACAGATATAAAAATATTAGAA
>JANKKB010007256.1:0-14646 GCA_026225775.1 Bursera palmeri
GGTTGATTTTTTTTTCTTAAGTCATTTATTATGTGTCATACATAATTTACATAATTCATCACAGTATACTATTCTAGTAATGAAACGATATCCGTATAATATATAATTTTATTTCATTCATTTGTAGTCTTTTTGTATAATATATTATAAAGTAATTCTTTTTCAACAGTTAGGGATAGACATTTAAAAAAAAATACTTTAAAATTTAAAAAATTCAAAGAACTTCAAATAATTATAATCATAAAGTCCAACCCAAGGAGAGACTAAGCTAGTTTTTCCATCCCTCATAAAACAATCTCTGAAGATTGGCCCCATAATATTCAACAAGAACTGAAACGGGCAAGAATTAGGTACGTCGCATAGCTGAGTTCATTATTTCTCATTGTTAGTTGTCATAATGTTGTACCTTCTACTCGAAATTATCTCGTAATGCAACTGTATGCATTTCTGAAATGTTTCACATGTTGTATCCCTCTCAACATGGGCACTCGTTATTGGGTTTTCTAACACAACATGGGCAGGGATCATTGGCTCTTGCAACACATTCTTCCATGGGTGGTGCACTAGTAGCATGTATAGGGATGCGGAAAGTCAAAGGAAGGTTATGGTTCAAGTGAATGTTGTCAATGTTTCCTTCATTGTGAAAGAAGAGAAAGTCCTCACGCACAAAAATTGGGATCAGGCTGTCTTAGTTAGGATCTATAGTAACTTTTTCTCCATCTAAATTAGCCAATCATACCTAAACACATCATATAACTTTTTCCTAGCCTCGAACACTAAGGGAGGCCACGGGTAAGATCAAGTTTGTCCCTACGCAACTCAACCCGACGGATTTGCTAAATTAGACCTGACTTAGTAACAAACTTATTTTAACCATTATTTTTTATAAAATCTTACCAAAATAATTCATGACTTTAAATATATTTTCAACTTAAATTTGATTTCGATTGATAGTGAACTTGTATGTAATAAATGAAAAAAAGAGAATGTGAGAGAATGAGATATTAAGGAACTTAAAGCCGAGAAGACTGAAGGACGGTGAGTTAATATAGGTAGGGGTATGGTTAGACAAATCAAAAGAAATTTAAACATGATTAGTTTAATTGTACCCCTCCCATTTGGCTATTTTCCATATATCCCAGTGTTAGATGTGTGAGGGCACTGTGCCACCACCTTTAAAGCTTAAAGCAAGTCCACCTCTTTAAAGTTTAAAGCAACCAGCATCATATGACCTCAACCTATAATAATAACAATTGGGGGTATTATTATTATCTTAGAAGTTGATCTAATAATTGATAATTGGATAAATTTCATAAACCCTTCAGACTTTAAGTGGAGAAGTTCTATAGAACCTTCAGACTTCATCGAAACATCATACATCTCATATTTGTTTTTCGTACAAAATGATATGAATCTAGTGAAAAAAGCATCCCACGTAAGCATAAGGAGATTTATCAAAAAAAGATCATACCCTAGAGAACATAAAATGCTCAGGACTTGTTTGGGGTTGCAGTGAACTAAAAATTAATCGCTTATTTGACAATCATTCTATCAAAACCCCTACGTTTAATGTAGCAATCTAAGTAAGGGCTTTGAACCTTTTTATTATTCGCTGCAAAATTTCGTCAGCAACATATGGTGATAAATGTATGAAAAATATATGGAGCTTGTTCTAATATAATTAAATCTTCTACATTTAACAATACCAAGAAGTAATTTATTATTTGTTTTTAAGATGTTCTTTCCACATAAGGTTTTGATTTTGAAACAAGCTGCAAGTGGGAGCAACCATACTGTCATGTCGTTAGCTTGGCTCAGCATTGCTGGTTCCAAAGAAAAGAACAATAATTGGCAGACAGATTAATTAGGCAAGTGTATGTTTCTAGAGAAATAGTTGTAAATTTCCACTTTCAATATGGAAATTAAAAAAAAAAAAAAACAACTAAACTTTACTGTCACTGGAAAGTCTCTCTCCATATGGAATGCACACCAATAAAACATCAATGCATTCAAACATATTTTCCAAGAACTAGCTAGAAAGCACATTTTCATTAACGCATCAAACAACTAAAGGTCCATCTGTCCCTCTGCAAAATTCAAAATGAACAGAAGCAGAAACCTCGATTTTTTTAGCACCAGTGCAGTATGCCTTATCGCTACTAGCAATTTCTGAAACTGCTATCTAAGTCCAAGTCTCCTAACTTCCTGTATGTTCGTAAAAAGGCTGACCTATTATCAAAAAGAAAGAAAACACAGGTTACATCTACTGAAGCTAGATAACTTCGCAAGGGTACATTCATTATCTAGCAATTCTAATTTTGTTACTGACCAAGTCGCCATGTGACTGAACCAGTTTAGTTAAAGCAAAGAAAAAGTCTCAGCTTGCATTTGCATTGCATGTTGTGATAGCAATAAAGAATTGCAACCAAGAAAAGGAGTTAAGAAAAATAATAAAAATAATAAATTTGTGATAAGTGTTCCTTAACCACCAAAATCAATTATGCCACATGCTGCAAGAGGTATTTAGCATTGAATGGGTATCAAAAACTCAATGCCCCTACTCCATTATCATATTAGCTTCATTTCTGAAAAGTACAGAGAATCCTGCGTGTTACCACAGCATTCAATTCACATCAAGAATTATCTAAGCTCCAAAATTCATAAATTATCTTATTTTACCAAATAAATGTATACACAGATTAGTCAACATATCACGAAACAAGATGTTCAGAGCCAAAAAAAAAAAGTTGGTCTCCTTGACCATACATTTAACATTTTATTTATATATTATGATATTTTCAGTAGTGCATACTCCTTTACGTGGGTGTCAAGATTAACAAATGTTTAGAAGGATCTAAACTCAAACATGAGTCCATATCATTAATGAAAAGGGCTTGCACTTCTATTTTTAACCACTCCAAGAAAACTTTCTTCAAGAGACTATAATAAAAAACATGCCTAGCATTATTTTTCATAGCTCACAAACTACTCCAAAATTCTATTTTTTTTTTAACTCATTGAGGTGCCCCTTCAATTAGATTTATGGAGTACTTTCACTAGCTAGAAGAGCACGAACTATATGACATTCATTTATTCAACTTTTTCATAGATTTTGAGAAGAAACAAAGAGTCACCAGCATGCCTTGTGCAAGAAAGTTTTGACTAAATGTTTTTTGGCATATAACCAGTAATTCCATCCACTTGTATTAATTTGGTAAACATTGTCAAAATTTTCATTTTGCTCTCACAGATTCAAAAAATTTCCTATTATAACCACAAACTAAGTTTTTGATTCACTCAGGGATTTAGCCCAACAACTTAGTACCTTATTTCTCACCATTCCTAAGAAATCCTACCCCCCAGGGTCTTTTCAAACACCAAGCTTAAAGGATTTGAACAAATAGGAAGACTGCAGTCAATTGGTCATGGGCTAAGAAGATATTACATAACAGATGTAAACCAAACTTTAAAAGCCACAGCTCACCCCAAATGGAAACCAACCATTTAAATAATTCAACATCTGATGCAACATAGACAAAGAAACCAAAAGATGCAACATAGAACTTAAAAAATGACATGGAAGAAGTGGTGTATTAGTGTCTTCTAGAAGAATAATACAAAACATACAAACTTTGTATGCATAAGGAACCATCAATAAGCAATTTAAAGAGAACAACAACAATTGGAAATATAAAAATCATTACATAAGAAACTACCATTGCACAATTTGAAAGACACTCTAGAAGCACATTTGTTTGTTGCATTACCAAAAATACGAAGCAAGTACCTTAACACAGTTACGAAGCCGATTCTTCGGTTTTGGTAGTTGATTTAGCAGGAGCATCATCCACCATAGATGGTGGAACGTAGATTCTTGCTTTCTTCAGAATTTCAGCAACAACCCAATTCTTACGCTTGCTCAACGGTCTAGAAGGATCAATTCTAACCTGAACCCACAAACCAAAAACAGCAATAATAATCAACCAATCAAGTCGTATAATTGTGTATAAGAGATAGAACGAGATTGAACTGACTCTGTCACCAATGTTACACTGGTTGTTCTCGTCGTGAGCCATGAACTTAGAAGTGCGTTTAACGTATCGGTTGTAGAGCTTGTGGTGGAAGAGCCTGTCCACCGCCACCACCACCGACTTCTGCATCTTGTTCGACACAACCATACCCACCACCGACTTCATCTTAGCTGCAAAAGCTGAGAAGGGCTTTTCTGGGATCGTCAGCAATAAGCTTTCACAAATGTCTCAGCCTACCACTTAGGCCTTGGTCTAGGTAAAAAAGGTTTAACGTAAAAATTGAAAACAGCAACCAAACAAAAGAAAGTATATCCTTAAATACAACATCCTAAAAGTTCCAAATTAATCTACAATTGGAAAATAAACTACAATTTTACATGGGCACTTCAATTACCAAGATAAGATATGACAATTAAATTTTATGCTTAAAACCACTGATTACCAAAAGATCTTTCCATTAGATTTTCAATACATTATAAAGCCAATTCATATTGTTGCCCGATAACATGTTTTCTGAAATAAATAAATAAATAAATTCTAAATTTGAACCAAGCATAAATTGACAAGACAAAAAATTAAAAATTACAGAAAGAAAAGAATCAGCAAGCTCTAATCAATCGATTCATAAGCATAACAGAGACCCAATACTGTAAACAAAATGCATCTTTTATCTTTCTTTTTCAAGAATTTCATAGCAAAAAGAAAAATGGAGATCATTGGGAAGAACGACAGGGAGAGTACCTTTAAAACTTGCTCGTGTTTGGTAAGGGTAGGTTGGGTTGAGGCCAACCCGACTCAACCCACCAACCCGATGGGTGGAAAAAAAAACCACGATGTCGGGTTTATTTAGGGGTGGACCCGAAGGGTCGGGTTAATGTTAGGTTCGGGTCGGGTTTGGTCAACAAAATTGGCTTGGCTGGGTCGTGTTGTGTCGGATTGGGCCAGTCAAATAAATTACAAAAACAGGATTTTACTAAAGAGTGGAGCAGTTCAACCTACCAGGACCAGGTGAGAGAAGGGCCATTTTCTTGGGCATGTGGATGGGCTGCTGTTGCTCTAAAGGCCCATGTAGCAATTTGGAACACACTGTTTCACTAATTGAATCCTCTAACTGGATTATGTATACTATACATTGTATAGGTCTCAGCAGCACTATACACCTAAATACCCGGCCAAGGTTGATGCTGCGACATGCTAATTAATGGCATCGAAATGTGCACATAGAAAACTTATTCTCTCTGTTATGCCTCCCACGTTTCACTTAATTTGTCATGTCATATTTAAGTTGAACACAGGAAAAGAATATATATAAAATTGAAGAAATTAAAAATGCATAGTATAACCTTCTCATTGTACTCATATTCTCATAGATGAGAATAAAAATGCATTAGAATAAGAAATTAAGTCTCATAGAATGTAATGATGATGAAAACCATGCAATAACGAAAACTCGATCAATGGGCTAAGTCCCTAATAAATTACAAAAGTCCATAAACTACAAAATCCATAATAAACATTACAAAATATATATGAAATTACAGTAATTGTGAGGTAAACATCATTTTAAAGATTTCAGGCAATCCATAACCCATAAAAGAAAACATCATTTTACAGTAGGAACTCACAGTAATTGTGAGGTCATGAATACTTGGAAGGCTCTCAGAGACCATTCCTCAGCAGCTTCTAATTTAATTTTGCTCAAGCATGTATGAAATTACACCCAAAAAAAAAAAAAAAAATCTTCCTTTATAAGATCTCAATTAGTCATAGTTATTTTTCCAGCCACTGAAATGAAAGATGAAATTACAAATTTCAGTGAAAGGTTTAAAAATAAAATGCAGAAGAGCAGTCAAGGTGATGAGAATTTGTACAAGCACTTATTTGAAAATTTAAAAATGAAAATTCAACTACTAAGCATATCAAAAAATGAGTTACCGGAATTAACTCACAAAATATATATGAAATTAGTGTTTTAGTGTTGGTAATAGAATTTTAAGAAAAATGCACTTCAGTTTCAGCCATTTAGCCCAGCCATATTTTAAGAAGAAAATTAAAATGTGGAAAATAAGGTTGAAATTTGTTATCTATAGCCATATTTCAGTTTCTATTCGACTTTTAATCTGTGAATTGATATCTATAGCTTGTTTTTATATTTTGTGTTGGCAAAGATAAATTATTGGATCTATATATGTAATATAAATATACTTCTCTAAACACTCTTATCCATAAATAAACATTCATTCATATTTCATAATTTTTGGACAACCCATCACATAACCAATGGCATCATTTTCTATACTACATACCCCATTGAAGTTCACATATCCCCCCACCAACCATGAAGACTATTTTAACCTCAGACTTTTCATGATATATAATATTTAGTATATGTATTTAGACTGCAACTAATACTGATAGTAGCAGAGACGAAAAGCAAATAGACAGGACATTATCAAGACAAATGGTGGAGCATGCTTTTGAATCCTAGTCACCTAGTCCTGCTATCTCAGAAGTGTGGCATGCAAGCAATTATGTTGACCATATAAAGTTGATCAAAAGCGCAGCAGATGAAGTCCTTTTCTGCTAGGACAGAGCAAACATGAACTGCAGCCCATGTGAAGTGAAGGACATGCCAGGACCAAATTAAGGGTAAGGTGAAATTACCATATATCTTTTAAACCAGAGTAATATTGTAATTAGGCCTAGCTGAAACATGTTCACCAGCTGGGCAAGAATGAACCATGAATGATCCATCCAAAGAGATTGTTCACAAGCTTTATTTTTCCAGAAACGAAATCTCCATGCAAAAGGGTTTTATTTACAAGTCAAGTATTCCACACAAGATACTGTATACTTTGCCTACAAATAAATGCTAATGACTTTCATAATAAAGTGCCATCTGGTGCTTTTTTCTGCTAACTTATAGTCCAAATAAGTGAACCATATGCAAGTCCTTTCTTCCGCAAATACGAAACTAAGAAGCTTATAAAAATTTTATGACAACAATGTTAATTTGCATTATCAATACCTTTCTATAATATATGTACAATTTAAGTTGCACAAAAATTGCATGACTTAGGCCTAGTTTACTGAACAGAGATGAAACATTAAATCATATCCAGGCAACCAGAAGAGCAGAGTATCAAAGATCTTCCAATTATATGAGGCCAACTTGATAACATTCACAACTTGAATTTTGGATTAAGCAGAGCATTTAAACTGCAGCTGGTTTACTCAACAAAGTATATAAATTCTCGGTTGCCTATTTAATTTAAGTAACAAACTTTACTCAACAAAGTTTCAAAATTCTCACGGAGTTGCATTATCGTGAAATGAAGTTGAAATGGCTTTTAGCAATTCATGTTACAAAAACAACAGCGAATCTACCTAGCTGGGAACCCATTCATTCAATAGTGTTTCAGCTATCTAATCAGTAATCACTAGGACAAATTAAGTGCCTAAATTATCAACCATCCAAAAAACAAAAACGATTCACACAACACAACCATCTCCAAATATCAACTATCCACAACACCGTTTAGTACCATTAATGACAAGTAAAAAACGATTGAAAGAGGAAAAGTCGAAAGAGAGAAGAAAACTTCAGCCGCTTACCTGGTTCCCGGCTGCTTCGAAGGACGGCGAGGGGGACAACAACGGCGACAGTGAGATGCAGCGCGGTGAAGGCAGGGTCACCGTGATTAGGGACACCGTGTATTAACCGTTAGAGAGATGAAATGTTTTTTCGATTAAATTGAACCAGGGATTTGGTTTTAGTCATAATCAGATGCGAACGGGTACATAATAATAATCAATGAAATTCACCAATAAAAAACGATACGTGTATTTTCCTTTATATTATAATTTACTTTGGATCGGTTTCAGCTTTTTCGGGTTTGAATAATTGTAAATCCGAAAGTAATCCGAGACCGGACAGGTTGAAATATTACGATTCGATGTCGGGTAGGAGAAATGCTGGACCCGATCAAAACCAGAATGTTCAAAGGATCGGGTCGGTAATTCATGCCCACCCTCGTCCCACTTAAACCAGCTTAGAGTGCAGACTGCAGACGAGAGTAAGGGTACTTAGCCTTAAAATGAAGCGGTTGTTGTTGCGGTTAATCGGCCCATTCTTTCTGTTTTTACAACTTTATTGGGCCTAGGTCATCTGCCAGGCCCGTCCAATATGCACACTTGTCAAAACAAATTCGTTAACCGTCCTGACACCAAACGTAAAATACTCGCTAAAGAACAAAATGATACGTTTTTTTTTTTTTTTTTCTCATAATCCAGAATCCGTCATTTTTCTTGTTAACTGATATTTAAAAATGTAGATCTCTAAATTTTTTAACACTACATTTTCTCTCGTCCACATTTTTCGAGTACACAGTGAGTATCTGAGGTTTTCAAATTTATTTTTATTTTTCATCAATTTAAGGAGAAAATAAAATGTTACATGGGGAACGAAAAGATAAGAACAGTGGAAAAGGAGTAGGAAAATGAACAAAATGGTGCAAATGCCACAGCACTGCCTAACATAAATAGATTCTAGAATTCCATTTAACAATATATGTAATAACTAAAAAAGGCAAAATTATACATTGAGGTGCTTTTAAAATATTCATTTCATTGAGTTAGTCTCTGCATCTCATTTTGGTCATTAAGGGTTTCAATGAGAAGGGGAGGAGCATATTGAGCAGTACCCTGGTGCTCCTCTGAGTCCTGACAGAATGAAAGGATGATGGTATCAATTGACATCTCCACCACCCCGAAGAACAGTGTCGCGACGACATAGCCAAGACCCCAGCAAACCTGTTTAAATAATACATAAGCAGGAAATAATCGATCGTTAGTACAATTT
The DNA here is from genome assembly GCA_026225775.1 of Bursera palmeri. Taxonomy (NCBI): domain Eukaryota; kingdom Viridiplantae; phylum Streptophyta; class Magnoliopsida; order Sapindales; family Burseraceae; genus Bursera; species Bursera palmeri. Next base: position 8,893 of record JANKKB010007256.1, read on the forward strand.
AAGAATATTAATATGCCACATGTAACCACTAGTACTAGTTTTGAAAGCATACAAGAATGATAAAATTTGTCATCTCTTCAAGTCAAAGAAATAGGCTTATGAATAGGTACATAACACTCCTAAACAAGAAAGAGGCTTTTTTTTTTTTAAGTTAGAATTTATCTGATTCAAAATGAAACAATTTAAACATACCAGCACAGGAAACAGTGGGGATGATATCTTGTTATGAGCTGATTTGTATTTGTGGGTATCCAACATGAGGAAAGCAAAAACCGCACTTGAAAGGCTGACACACAATTTCCCAAGGAACAGAATAACATCTCCAATCACATTCACCCTCCCAATGCGAAGAATGTTGTTGATGATCAATTCAGTTGCAATAGCGGAAGCCCTACAGAAGCTCTTTCCCGTTATAGCAATCTACAACAATCACAAACAAGAAGTCAAGTTAACCAAATCAAATAGTTAAACAACAAAAGGATAAATACTACTCCAATTAGATCGAGGAAGAGGTCTAATTATAGCCTAACCATAATTCCCAATGTGTGAAAGATGGGACTTATAACTTATTGGTTCTCAGCCCTGGTACTACATGTAACAACATATACAGGAAAATTTTATCAAGGACTAGATTTTGCTTTAGCTAGATCTTTCTAGACCATTATTTTTTTCTTTTATTTAAAATTAAATGTGGCTGTGAACTGTCATGTGAGTGCAGGGAAGAAATCTTTTGGGAATGTCGCCTCAGGCAAAATCAAGCCCTTCTACGATACCAGTCATATGGGCAATGTAAGAGAATTCATTTTTACTTACAAGCTAGACAGAGTTTCTCTTGGAGAACAATTATTACCCATATGAACTCCGATTAGGAAACAGACAACCACAAGAAAGTACATGTATAGTTACAAACAATTTTTTTTTCTGAGATTACCATTATATAGGCATTGCGGTTTACAGATTTGACGGTCCATTCAATAGATCTCAGACAACCCTGAGAAGAATGATATGCCGCCCTTCCATACCAGCTATCAGGTGTGGATCCAGCAACTTTCAATTTGCGACGAATTGACTCGAGTATAAAGCGAATCGATTCTATGAATGATACAATTAAGGACCCAAGGGCCACAGAACCAAGACTGTAGCGCAGAAGCCGCTTCATAGAGGATATAACTGGAAGAAGTGGAATCTCTGGCTGCATTGGGAAATATAAAAGCAATCATGAAAGGAAAAGTATAATTTAAATTAAAAAAAAAAAAAAAAAAAAACTCAGAAGCTAATGAGCTAAGAAAGACATGACATATCTTCATTATAATATTTCAAGGGTAATACTGTAACCAAACTGAATAAACCAAAGAGAAGGATTTAACAGTTTGATACAAACAAGCAATATACTGACAAAGCTACATATTTCTTTAGAAACTCCACTTGGTTAGGTGACTTCAATTATAATTTTAGAATAATAAATTAGGTAGTGGGATCTCAGTAATCTCATGCATAGTATAATGAATTATAGAATTAAATATATGCATGCTTTAGAATATAGCTTAGAAAAAGCAGCAGATGCAATTATATCAACTGATTAAAGGTTGATATTTTCTTGCTGCCAGAAACTCCTAAACCTCTACCAAACAATTGCATTACACTGAAACTGATAAGTGAGCTGCCTCAGAGAGCAAGAAAAAGAGAGGGTGGGTTGTCAGGATAAGGAGACTAAATACCAAAATACCGGTAGCAAATAGTTGAATGATCATTCAGGCTTATGTACTACTGAATATTTGAGAAAAAAGAGCTTTTTGAGGTGGAGACATGACCAGATTCTATTCAACCCCACTCTTGATAAACAAAATCTCTGTTGCAAATGACATGCAAATCTGCTAGAAGTTTGATGCTTCTAAATTTTGAATTTTTACATCTATGCACAAGCATTGGAGCTTACTGATGTTTCACCACGAGCCCAATAATAAGAGGCAACAGAACCCGCAATCACAGTTGAAGAGGATGCTATGATAAATTGTGTAGCCCAGTAGCACCCAAAGAGGTGGAAAAAGATAGCAACAGCTATGTGAGGAGTATAATGGATGCTATAACCACAGCAGCGATCACAGTTCACCTTTTTTTCCACAAGATCATAAGCACAGCAGTTGGAATTGCAATCATTCTGGACGATCTGACCAGAACTGAACAAATGAAGAGCTGCTGAAATCCAGAACATGTAAAAAATTGCAAGAATGGTATATGGTATGATTGGATAAATTATGAGTGCTTGCACTTCTCCAATAACCTTTGCAGCAACCTGCACAAAATTTTAGGTTTAAGACATCTAAAATAAAATCACCATGGCAATAAAGAAATACTGTCTACCCCTGGGATAACATTGACCCGGTTCATGATTACAATATCATGTAAAATTGTGGATGCCATTATCGTCTGGAATATGAAATGAAAAGTTCAAAAGAGAGGGCCATCCCTGTTATCTAGCCCAACTACCCTAGTGAATACAGTTGCATATTTAAAATCCGGCAACACAAAGTTACTTGAAAAGACGTAATATTCTTTAACTTGTTACAGAGCCCTTTCGATGCATTGAGTTCCAAGATGCATATGTGTATATACATAATAGCCTAGACACAATACTAACCTTGAGGACAGATGTTGCCATCAGAATGCGGCGAACAATGGCAATCGATGTAAGGATAGAAACCACCATTATAAAGGTCATAAGAACAGTGACAGCTCGGAGATGATTTACCTCCTGAAACATACAAAAAAGCATTGAATCGGTGTCAGATATATATAAAGAGCTTCCAATTTCCAGATATAAAAAATTAAGTGATGAAACCCACCCGAGCAGATACATTATAGTAGGGATCATGCACACCGATGATGGGCGAGATGGCGTCATTCCCAATCCATCCAGCTAAAATCAGGGAAGTGAAAATAATTTCAGCACAATACTTTATTGAAGATTATCATCATGTTTAAATAAACAAGCAAATGAAGTAGGAGCCTGATACCATAACATGATAGACTCAAGTCATAAACAGATAATGAAAGCAGAGATCTAGAATATCTCTATGAATAAGAGATGACTGCTGATAAGCTCCCTCAGCACTAGGAGACAAAGCTATCCATATCAACAGCTACATTGAAAATTTCAAAAAAAAAAAAATGGTAGGGAACGGTATCTAAATTGTGTAGAAACCCTAACCCTATATCTACACATTTCTAAGCTACATTTACTGTAGCAGTACTCTTAGCAGTACATTTAAACTTTAGGCCACTGAATAATTTTCATGAATGGAAAGTCAAGAAATCATTACTGCATGTCAATGATAGACTCAACAATGATCTTTCTTTATAGCAATGCCATCTGAGAGATCTTTAGCTCTAGACAGCAGAACATCAACAGGATCCAAACATTTTCCAATATAGAGCGGAGCACAGCTCGACATCTCTGTTATGATCACTTAAATATAAGTGGCATATTCCTGATTACACTGAAATCAGATATTCGTTCAACAGGCAGGGAAGAAAAGCAAGAGATATACTTATTACCTTTTAAGTAATAAAACATAGTGACTGATATTATGAGAACATTAAAGAGGGCAACTGTTATCCATGGCATCGCAGCAACAAAATGCCGAATCATAAGTAGCCAAATCACTGACAGAAACAGTGGCAAGAGTCCTCCACAAACAATCAATACTGCCCATGACTTTCCAATATCGGCCATATATCTCTGTAATAACATATAGATGATGAATTTTAAGTTCAAGGATATTCTATTGATACAAACAGAATCAAAAAGAGAAGAACTTTAAATAATTACATATCAAATGTCTAGCATAAAGTTGTGACAGGATAAAGAAACAACTACACCAAAGAACTCTTTGCCAGTTAACTAAATCAATTGACTTGATGATATTTAAATAATCAAATGACTTAAGTATCCTGCATTTGTCCATTCATTAAGCCTTTAGGGCCTAGGTCCTCTCAAGAATTCTTATTACCTATACAGTTGAGTTGAGTGGCAGATAAGTCCTACAAAAAAGTACCTTGAACACCATACCCTCAGGACCCAACCACCCACCCATATTAGTATGAAAAAGCCTCCCAAGCTTTCCAAAAAAAGAAAAAATAAAGAGCCATCCTGCAGTTCTCTTGTATAGATGCATAGAAAGATATCAAAACCGAATACTACTTACAAGGGACGACTCTCCTCTTGCTTGGGAAGTCCTACACAAGGGCGATCATATACATTAAGGACAACACCACAACACAAAAGCTTAAGGTTGTATTCATCTGTGAATTTTTTGTTTTTGTTTTCAAAAGGATGGGATGTTTAAGTAAAGATATGTTGTTGGTATTGAATTTTGAAAAGGATATATGGTCGATATTAAATTTAAAATGTATTGGAAAATACACAGAACAAGAAAATGTTTATGAAAAACATAAATGAACACAACTGAACTCACCACTTGCAGGACAACCCATGCATATAAACTCCTTGAATATTATCTTATCGCTTGTGAATTTAATCATAAAGATGAGAGTTTCAATACAAAGTAAACAGTAGTAGAAATGCTAGTGGGAGAAAAAATAAATGAATAAATAAAAAACTCAGAGGAATATGACTTAGTAACTCTGGTTATGGTGAGTTTGAACAAAANATGTTTGAGAATTAAAAACAAACCATAGAACAGTTACAGGAACACTAACATTGGTCACTGTTAGGATCCTAATTGCAAGGTAAAAGACTTAAACCCCACGTTGAAAGTGTGGGCTTCTTGTGTGGGATTAATAAGGCCTTAGGCTCTCTTAGTTCAACAGCTAGCTTTTGAGGTGTGGTTCTCCCAAGGTTCTTATCAATAGGTATCAGAGCCTACATCACGTCTCCCGATTGCAATCGTGCGGCGCAGGTGATGACGCCGGCATTGCAATGTTCACCCGGGATTAGTGCACAGCCTACCTGCGTGGGTGTCGGGGCTGTGGAATGTTAAGATCCTAATTGCAAAGTATGGAACTTGAATCANTCTTATCAATTGGTATCAGAGCCTACATCACGTCTCCCGGTTGCAATCGTGCGGCGCAGGTGATGACGCCGGCATTGCAATGTTCACCCGGGATTAGTGCACAGCCTGCCTGTGTGGGCGTCGGGGCTGTGGAATGTTAAGATCCTAATTGCAAAGTATGGAACTTGAATCCCACATTTGAAGTGTGGGCTTCTTGTATGGAATTTATAAGGCTTTGGGCTCTCCCACTTCAATAGCTAGCTTTTGGGGTATGGTTCTTCCAAGGTTCTTATCAATAGATCATTTTTACCTTTTTACAACATTGAAAATTGCCAATGCCAAAGTACAACATAGAGAGTTGATAAAAAAGATAAATAATTTATATAGTTTCATGATAATTCCAGAACGAAAGACAAAAAAATCCCTCAAACCTTTATGACAGATGATCGAGAATTGATGGTCCTGTGAATTGATTTATCAATTACAATGTCCTCATTGATATTAACTCCACCAAATTGTTGCCAATGCTTCAAAGACATATTTGACGCACGAGCTATGAATTGGCAGGTCCAGTAAACTGGGAAAAGTTATACAATTACATTATGATGCAAAGACAAAATATTAATACATGCAAAAAATGAAAGTATAGAAGAGGTCAAATTCTTTCCGTAGGCTTCAAAAGATTTATAGCATTGACAGACAGGTAACAAGGACTCAATGTCCAAATCAAGTACATTACATA
>JANKKB010007286.1:0-20308 GCA_026225775.1 Bursera palmeri
AGCCGATTTACATTTATAAAACATTTTATTATTTATTTTTTATTGTTATGTTTTTGTTCCCTTTTAAGACTTTTGTTACCCGATGAAGCCAAAAGTGAAAAAGGTATAGTTTTTTTTTTTTTTTTTTAATTAGAGGGCCAATGATTAGTTAGAAGAGTACAAAAWGTTTAGGTTTAGATCTAATTTTGTTTACTCCAAATCATATTGAAAATGTCTGAATTAATAAAATATATATAATCCCAACATACCTACAAGCAGCCCAAAATTGACTTGCTCAATGAATGCCTTCATTGAGAGTTGAAATATTTTAGAGTTTAACTTACTAGAAACCTTAAGTGCTAAGCGTGTAGCTAGTGATAGGGACCTTGAATTTGGGGTTGTACTCTTTTCCAAGTTTAATATTCGAAAAACTTCTGATTATTACGGAAGATTTTTTTTTTTTTTTTGTTAACTGTGGTTAACAATAGGATATTATCGTGTAATCTAATAAGGAATTTTGGTGTTATTTTGTCAAACCTAAGGGGTTTAATATTTTTCCCTTATTATTTTACATAAAAATGGTTGTGGAATTCTTAAAACTAGGATTTTTTTTTCTCTCAATTGGCTGCTTGTAGTTTAATTTTTTTTCTTTAATCCTTTCTAAGGTTAAAAGTTATATCACTTATTAATAAAAATTAAAAAATTATATAAATGATTAAATGAATACAATTTGATTTATTTGAACAAAAAATTTCAAAAATACAATAATAATTATTATTATTTTAAAAAAATAATAGTTCTTTAATCTTTGTATCGTTATCCACATTGCAACCAGTGGAAATGTCATAGATTAATACTAATAAAATCATATTCTAAACTAATTTCAACTTAACTCAAATTATGCTTGATATTTTATTCATTTTTTTTAAATAGATTTTTGACAATCTTGAAACTTTTTTTTCTGAAACTTAATTTTTTTATTTCAATTATTAGTTATGTTAAAATTTAATTTGTAAACTAATAATGAGAATTATAAACGACCCAAATATTCTTTAATACCACTTTTAAGAAGAAAATAAAACACCCTAACATTTATGATAGCCTTATCTCCACACCTATTAATAAGAACTTTTTTTTCATAATTATTATTTGTAAATGTTTAATTCTTAAATTATTAATACGTAAATTATGAGATTTTCCTTACTTTATATTTTATTTTCAAYTCTTTTTTTCTTACTTATCAAGGGTAGAAATGTTATTTTTCATTTTAGTTGGCACAACTTGAATTATTTAAGAGTTTTATAATAGAGGTTTTGAGATTACAGATGAAATTATTTCATAAATAAAAGAACTTGAATTCTATTAAAATTATCGAATGGAAATGTAATTACTAAAAAAAACCTGTTAAATAAAATTAATTTCAACGTTACTTTAATACAAATTTCAGGTGATTTACCCTTGTCTTGTTTACCTGATTTTAAAATTTGGATTTCCATTTTATCAAGAATATTGTATGATTTATTTCGCGTGAGTCAAAATATTTTTGATATGTTGTATATTTAGTAACATTATAAATTTCGTGCAATTTTGTTGTGTTGGTTTCAATCTATTTTCTGTAAAGTCAGAAAATTTATAGGTGTTTTATCATGTGTAAATTTTGAACCATAATTACATGATGTTTTCGAAATATATAAACTAGTTATTTGTATTTGATTCGCCACACTCATTCTCTAAATAATTCTAATAATCAACAATCCGTTAGTTTAAATACATCAAAGGTTGATAATCAATTATGAGTACTAGAGGTTACAGAAATATTGGAGGAAATTCAATCTAGATTTGAAAAAGTTACAAATGTGTCAAAAAAAAAATGCGCGTTTTCTTATTTTTAAAACGATTAAAAGGGAAGATTTATATAAGTATATATGAAATTTGGAATTAGTAATTTATCATAAGCTTTAAGTTAGACGTGGAATTATTTTGATGAATAAAATATTGTGAATTCCATTACTACACGGGGAATATGCCAAAATGGCCATATTGAAGGGGGTATTTGAAAAATAATCAAGCTTCAATGTTTCTCTCATTTACCTAATCCTTAACAGTGATATTTCTCTTATATTTCCTATTTACCCTCACATTTTTTTTATAAAAATCAAATTTTAAAGGAAAAAAATTACTAACAGTTCGGTACTATTCATAGTACTGTTTACTGACAGTTCTAAGTACTGTTCACTGACGGCCCGAATTTCAAAGAAATGAAACTGACGGTTCGAAACTGTTCACGGTACTGTTCATTGACGGTCCGGTACTATTTATGTACTATTCACTGACGGCTCAGATACTATTCATTGTTCATTTGACGGTTCGGTATTGTTCACGGTACTGTTCACTGATGGTTCGGATATTGTTCACTGTTTATTTGACGGTTCGGTACTGTTCACTGACGGTTCATATATTCTTTATTGTTCATTTGACGATTTGATACTATTCACTGATGGTTCAAATACTGTTCATTGTTTATTTGACGGTTCGGTATTGTTCATTAACGGTTCGGATACTGTTAATTATTTATTTGACGGTTTGGTATTGTTCATGGTACGATTCACAGATGGTTTAGATACTGTTCACTGTTTATTTGACGCTTCGGTACTGTTTACTGACAGTTCGGATACCGTTCACTATTCATTTGAGGTTCGGTACTATTCATTGACGGTCGGTACTATTCACTGTTCATGGTACTGTTGTACAGTTTATTTAATTTTTATAAATAGATGTGAGGGTAAACAGGGAATATAAGAGAAATATCACTGTTGAGGGCTAGGTGAATGATAGAAACATGGAAGTTTGGTTATTTTTCAAAGACCCCCCCTCCAATATGGCCCATTTTGCTAATTCCCCCCTACTACTTTAGATAGAGATAATCACCTCTGAAAAAACTCTGTTAATTTCTTTTTAATATCCGAAATGTTATTGTTTCTGGGTTGGGTTAGCACCTTTCTACAATTTGTTTCGCAACAAATAAGACATTATTGGAAAAATCTAAACTGATTGCAATTAGAAATTAATCAAATAGAACTTCCAATTTTTTTTATTAAGAATAAATATAATTTCCATGGAAATTGGCTATGATTTTGTTAAACGAATAAAATTATTATTTTACCCTTGAATGGTTAAAGTTAAGATATATTTATCGCGGCCTTTTATATATTGAAATTTTTTATTCTGTGTGAAAATAAAGAAAACCAAAGGAGTTTAAAGTTGAGAGATTTTCAATCATGAGATTTGTGAGTTCATCTTCTATGTGACCACAATAAATTCTAGTAAAAAATCAAAACGATTAATCTCCTAAAAATAGAAAAAGTGAGAGTAAGAAGAAAATGGTGGGGGGTTTGTAGATTAAGTAAATCGGTTAAACGGCGAAAATGATGGTTTGCGAGATTTATTTTTTATAAAGGTTATATTTGGTATTATGGTGAGTTTATAAGGTAAAAATGAAAATTTTGAATTCTAAACGAAAGAGTTTAGAGTATAAAAGGTGTGTATTTGAGGGTAAATAGACCCACCTATTTTTAATTATTGATATAAAAAGTAAACTTATTTTAATTAGTAAATAGTACTTCTCTACCCATTTACAATTAGGGATCATATTATTTTAATAAAATATTTTATTTTGCGTTAGTAAAAATATTTTAGTAAAATTTTTATTTTATTTAAAATTGATAAAACATAAAATAATCATATTATTCTAAAAAATTAACAATGAAGGAGGTTTTTAAAACAAATTTCATTATCAACAGTTCAAAATTTATTTCGTTTTGTGTTTTTTTTTTTTCAAAAAAACGTTAAAGTGATAGTAATTTAAAAAATTAAATTTTAAAATCATGCAGGTTCACTCAATAGATTTAACTCATAGTGTAACAATGGTAACCGATATTTACCCCAATATAGACTCAAAAAATAAAAAAAATATTTTAAAATTAACCAATTTAAGAAATATTATTACAATTTGACTCATATTTTCAAAATTTAGACGCTATACTCTATCGGACATTCAATACTATTCGACGCGAGATAGACATTACGTTGATTAATTTTGTTGTGTTGATTTCAATCTATTGTTATCACTTTGCCATAAATTTTATGATTTCGATATAAAAAATAGTTATATCATGATTTTGACGCATACTAGTTTGATAAAAAATTGGTTAGCAAAGATTGAAACGAAATGTTAGATGAAAATGAAATTGAATACAAATTTCAACATATTAGTGATGACTTGATATCAGGTGCGTGCGTTATCGAATAGTCAAACAAAAATATCGGAGGAAATTAAATGCAAATTCTAAAAGGTAGATGGTCGATAGATGAACTTCTTATTATTTTTAAGTCAATTAAAAACTTAATCACGAAATCAGTAAACCAGATCTCCATTCTTCAAATAACGACCGATATTATTTCCGATCGGACGCCGTTAAAGGGTATCTTGGATTTTTTATTTGAGATTCCCGTTTCCATTTCTTACTTGTTGTCAGGAATTTATTATTTTATTATTTAAAAAGACAATTCAAAAGCAAAATTAATTTATTATTTAAAATGATTAGAGCAGGACAAACCAAAATACCAACTTCATTGATAACATGAGTTCAACAATTCGAAAGCAAAGAATACAAAAAGTTACAGTGAAGATGTAACTTTGGTAGGAGCACATACAAAACACCCTGACTACACTGATATTGATCAATCAACACAAAGCTACCATTTTCTGATACATTCCTGAGGTTTATACACCCATCTGCCGCACACTTATCGACCATGGAACATAAAAGTTGATTCCATGGTCAAAGCAGATTGGTTCGTACTCGTAAAACTTCATCTTTATGCATGCATCCAAATATACATTCATGATTTTGTAATATAGGCAGGTACCGTCTTCGGAGATCTTTAAATTGAACTACAAATTCTGGCAACCTACAAAAGTTATAACAAACCTTAAGGGTCATTTCCATGCTCGAGGAGGCTTTCCGTGTTGTAAGTTGTTCCCCAGGCTCTTTCTTTCCAGATCTGCTCCACCTCCAGAAATGTCAATCCCTTAGTCTCTGGGACACATAGAATCACAAACACAATCGCAAGTATAGCAACTCCGGCAAGAATCAAAAAAGTTGCTCCAGTACCCACAGAATCAGCAACTGAAAGAAAGGTCTGAGCCACAATCAAGTTCGAGACCCAATTCACAGTTGCTGACATCCCCCCACATATTCCTCGGTATTGCTCGGGATACGCCTCTGAGTTGACAGTCCATGGCACAGGTCCCATTCCAGGTGAGAAGAAAGCAATATATAGGGCTAACCCTACAACTGCCATCCACCCATAGAGGCCACTCGAAGAACCAGAAGATTCCATGAAGAATGACCAAGAAAGGATGAGAAGAGCAACAATTACACCAGATAAGCTTGAGAGAGCCAGCTTTTTCCTTCCAAAATGATCAATAAGGTAAATTCCAACAATTGTTCCAGCTGCATTTGTAGCAGCTACAACAAGAGACAGTAGAAGTGCTAGTTGGTTGGATTTGAAGCCGGCCATTTGGACAATTGTTGGACTGTAGTACATGACTGTGTTGATACCAGTGAACTGCTGAAATGCCTAAATAATCACAGATTTCCAAGTCACCACATTAGTCTGACATCTATCTTAATCATACTTCTATTCAGCTCCCATCCTAAATTCCTAATTTAATCTACAAAAAGAATGGAGCCACAACCTGTATCAAGAAAACTTTTTAGCATTGAAAACCAGAACTAGCTGGTGGGTAGGACAAAGCATTATCTAGGAATTATTTCAGCAATAGGTATATATAAATGAGAGTAAATCATAGGCCTGACCAGTTGACAAACTACAAGCCTCGCAAAATTCGATGTTCTTGCCTCTAGCCTAATCCAGATTTTAGTGTTTCATCTCAGTCTCATAGTGGTAAATGTATCAAATTTCATTCAGCCTTTCTATGATAGCTGTTAATAAGCCAATCTAAATTCAAACAAGTCCTAGGTGAATTGTTCATAAATCCCAATCTAAATTCAAACATGTCCTAGGTGAATTGCTCATAAATCTCAATGGCTGATTCATAACTGCAACTCGTATTAGCAACAGTAGAAACATAAAAATGATACAACGGATTATCTCCGAGCATAAGTAACATCATTTTTAAATAGATGAGGGTGTTCCAGTCAACTATTGTTATGAATATTCATACCTGAAGTCCAGCCCCAGCCAGAAAAGCAAGTCTGAGTTCTTTTGATTTAAAAACATCCAAGAATCTAACAGTTTTCTTTTTCAGGCGTTCTTCCTCTGAAGCAGCAGAGAGGTGATCAATTTCATCCTCTAACCGAGCAATGTCGTAAATTCTAGAAAGCACGGCAATGGCTTTATCTTTATCATTCTGCAAATTAAGAAAGTTAATACGATAACGTGCCAAAAAAGAGAGGGAATTCAGAGCAGAATCAAAAAGAAGACATTTATCCTTTTGTACCTTCATGAAAAGCCAACGAGGAGACTCTGGCAGAAAAAGCATCAAGGTAAACTGAATAACAGCTGGCACACCTGACACTCCAAGCATCCATCTCCAAGTCCCTGGGACCTGCCCAAGCAGTACATGTTAGAAAGGTATATGAAACATTATTTGAAAACTTTAAAACAGAGAATGTCTGATCTATGATGGTCTAACACATGCTCTTAAAACTACATCTTCTCGCTTCCTAACCTTCACACAGCTAAAGCCTATTCTCAGCCTAAGAGTGTCCAAACCTTAAGGATTCTCATGTTCAGACTTAAGACTTATCAGATTGCACTTCCCAACAAGACAGCAGAGGACATATATGCAATTCCGTAACTAAAAGATCTCAAAACCACCAAATTAAATTTTAAGTTAAAGCATTTGCTAATTTTATAAATCCAGTATGGACTGGAATATGTTTTCAGCAAAAACTCAAATTTTCTTGAACATGTATGGACATACAGCAAGAAAAAAAGCAGATAACTGTTTTCATAATCCATTTCCTAATAATTGGTAGAGCAAACTGGAACACATCTACAATTTAAGCAGTTCACTCACTAACACAAGAGCAAATTATGTACTCTGCATTTAAGTTTGAATTAACAAATTTAATGCATTTCTTTCAGAACAACTTCAAACCAAACAAGTTCAAAGGGTTAGACACTTATACAGTGGACCAACAAAGTGAGACCTTTGTCAGGACCCAGGAAAGAATTATTTTTCCATGGTGGCGATGAAACAGAAAAGCTGCCAAAGCTGGAACATGGAAACTGCAGCAAATAAAGCTTGAGAATTGTGGTGGTAAGATGTATAAAAATAAAGTAGAGAGAATAAAGCAAGCTATAAGTTAAAAAAAAAAAAAAAAAAAAAGGGACAAATATCGTAATAAATCAAAGCAAGCCTTAAATAGCATTACCCAAATATGAGGCAGTCAGCACCAAACACAGCATAGCCAAACACTAAAGACATTAGTGAAAATTTGACAATGGGATAGGCAACACAGCCTTCCCCATGGTCAATCAGTTACCCTCTGTGCGACAAGTAGAGAGAAAAAAAAAAAAAACAATTTGCTTTGTAAAGTTCCCAGTATAAGGGTCACAAGTCCCAGAACCAATAATCAGCAGAAATTTGAGTATTATACTTATTTCTAAAATGTTTTTAAGAGAAGAAAATTAGGCAACGGTTTTGGTTTTTTCAAAAACTGATGTTTAAATCTTTGCCCTTTGATATAAAGTATGTTTAGTAATTGCCTTTAAGACTGCTTTTTTGCATTTCACTTTTGAAAATATAGAATTCCCAGATAGCTTGCCAAAAGTTCAGATTTGTGTTCATAAAGATAGTAAGCTCAAGATCTTCCGCACATTGCATCTATTACAAAGCAGAATTTTATGTTTTGAAAGCAATAAACTCTTGTTCTTTGCTTCCGTGAAACCAAACAATTTTTTTTCTACCTTTTTATTTAATTAAACCATAAAAATAAAATTAAAAATAAAATAAAAACTTCTAGAAAATCTTCCAAACTCACTTTGCAAATCATTTTCACTTTTATTATTTTTTAAAAAAATTCTTAAAAAAAAAAAAAGGTGCAGGGCAGTGGTAAACATGCTATTAACCACTATCACAATTACTTAAATAAGGAATCCATCACATGCTACTTATAACCATACTGCTATTGTCATCTATGTTATGCCAGAAAACATGTGAGATTCCTTCAATGATGTCTCATCGGAGTTCTTAAAATGCAAACCCCAAATTCTATCTTGGTAGTGCCTCTTCAAAACTGCAAAATAGCAACCTTTCACACCAGCTGATTATATAATGAGCACAGATATATCACAAATTTTCTGGCAAGAACTTTCACATATAATAGAAAAAGAATTACCCTAGCAATCTATACCTTAAGAAGCTAATTAAGATTATTTCCTAAAATAGATAATCAATTCACTAATAAATTTAAGGGAACCGCATCAAACTATTGACTAAGAATAATTGGCTGAACACCTATCACAATTCTAGTTTTCAATGAATTAATAAAAAGTTGCCAGCAAGGTGGCATTATAATTAGAGGGCAACTTAAACCTACTGGAAATAGGCCCATGAACTTACTAGCTAGACATTTAAATTTGAAAAGATACAACAATCCCCAATAGGTCACTTAAAAAGTTAATTTAACAAAAACATCTTCCCCATTCCAACCCCTTTTTCTAGGAATAGGTAGTTTAGCGTAGCCTCTCAACACAACTTTTTAAAAATAAGATCAGTTCATCTATAAGAAAGGACAGTCTTTTCATTTCCTGCATCTCTACACATATTTTGACTTTTTCAGCTCCTCACAAATTTCTTATTTATTGACTAGCATGTAATATCCAAATTTTAGTTAGCATGCACTGGCAATAAGCGATAAAGCAAGATAAACCTCACCTCTGTAAAAGCAAGATTTACGAGGTAGGAAATAAACTGTCCACCGGTTATCATAAGTACATTTGTGCTTACTAGTCCACCCCTTACTTCTGATGGGGATGCTTCAGCTATATATACCGGAGCAGTTACAGATGCTACACCCACACCCAGTCCAACTAAAAGGCGTCCTGATATAAGAACATATGGATCTGGAGCAGCAGCCATGACAATTGCTCCAGCTGCAAATACAAGATCAGCAAGAAGAGTAGCTTTCTTACGTCCATAGGCATCATTAATCCAACCCCCTGATGCAGCTCCGATAATTGCACCAACCAAGGCCATGCTCACAATTGTTTCCTGACAACTTAATAGAATTAGAATGTTTCGAATAAAAAGAAGTGAATATTAAATAAAAGTTATGTGGAAGAAGAGCAATGAAAATTTTTAGGTCACCACCCACCTTCACAGACAAATACATCTACACAACCACTAAGACAACAAACTTCGAATGCTATTATCACCAAGAACACTAACAACCACCAGATTTAATTTCTCTCCTTTTCCCCACTCAATTACAAAATTAAATAATGGTCTAATTTTTATTTTACTTTTCAGCTTTCCTTTTGGGAACATCATAATGCAATAAACCCATCACAACTAAAAAAACTGAAAAAAGAATGACATTACTAGTTGTTACCTGTAGGAAACTACTCTGATTTACTACCTCAAACTCATCCTTTATATACAGAAGGGCTCCTGATATGACACCTGGAACAAAAAGTTCAATATCAGAAAACATATCCAGAAGGAATTCATGAAGCACTGAGTAAAACTGAAAAATCCAGAAGTTTAACCAGATGAGCTAAACACCATTTAAAATCTAATTCATAATTCACTACAGAAGAAAGAAAGGTCCTTACCACCCAAAAAAAAAAAAAAAAAAGCAGAAGCATAAATTTAACTCACATTACAGTAACACAGTCCACTTTTTTCTCTATTCTAGGTAGNTAACCAGATGAGCTAAACACCTTTTAAAATCTAATTCATAATTCACTACAGAAGAAAGAAAGGTCCTTACCACCCAAAAAAAAAAAAAAAGCAGAAGCATAAATTTAACTCACATTACAGTAACACAGTCCACTTTTTTCTCTATTCTAGGTAGACTTAGTATTACCTTCACTTCGTTTGATCGACAAAATTTATACCGTTGCTCACAAAAGGAACTAAGAAATTCTAGAACAACAGTCCTCTATCCTTGAGTATAATTACCACATAGCCAACAACAACTAACAGCAACTGTGGATGATAATCGAGCACCACAATAAGATCATTAGCAACATGTTTTCTTGCAGGGCAAATATTCATCTAAAGTGAATTTTGGATTTCCGTGTTAAGAGTCACTTTCCATCTTCTATAGAGCAAAACGCAAATTAAACAAATAAAATTCTATAATCTAGTTTTACATAAAACACCTTACTCCCCAAATGTGTAGTAGCTATGAGACCCACATATAAATCAAGTAAGTTAGCTTGAGATCAAAATTATTTTTTATTCACAACCAAAAAAAGCTCTTAATAATATAATCTTAATTGACATCCTCAATAGCTGATTATTAACTGTAAAAGCTCATACAGAAAGCTGGTGAAAATCTTAAGACCAAATTTCATACTTTATTAAAAATTAAATAAAACCAACAAATCAATATGCCAGAAATATGGTAAAGGAAAACTATATAATATTATCTTTAGCTAATCTTCAACAGTGAATTGAATAAAATGCTGGACCCCCTGTAATATTAAATATTAATTAAATTACTAAAAAAGAGGTGTCCAGGAAATGTATGATTATGTCGATTTTCCTACTAATAGAAGTTTTGAAAGCGGTAACACGAAAAGTTAAACGGAAATTACTTAATGATTAGTACCTTATAATATCATATTACCAGACTGATTTAAACACTTGAATGGACAGTCAAAACACCGTTGACCAACCGCCACTGAAATGATCCCACTACCATTACCGGGCTAATTCAAACCCTTCGATGCATAATAAAAACACTATTGATAACAGTATTGGGAAATGATCGCGGTAACAGTACCGATTCGGCACTGTTGCTAGTGATCCAGACCAGTTGCGAACCGATGATGAACATGTTACAACTCACAATTCCTACCAATAACGTCACGCCTTATTTTACAGTATCGGTAGTGATCCGGCACGGTTTTCGGAGCAACGACGAACATGTAAATTTTAATAAAAAGAGACCGTTTCCGGAGCAACGATGAATCTATATACATACATACATACATATACATATATATTGATAAAAAGTTAAGAAAGAGAGAGAGGATGAAGAAGTGAATACCAGTATCGTAACCGAAGAGCAATCCACCAATGCCAGCAACTAAAGTCAATCCGAGAACATACGAGTTACTGAAATACGCCATTCGCCGCTCAGGGAACACGTCGAGGTAGCCTGAGCTCCCCGGAATCGAATCCAGCGTCATCTTTTTGGCTTCGAATAACGAATCAGAGCTGCTACGAGTACAAGATTCTTTGTCAATCAAAAGTAAACTAATGGCGAAATTGAACTTCTACTGTTTGATTAGACAATAAGAAAACGACAGCGTTTCGTTTTTAGTTCTGGTTAAAAGTTTTGATAAGAACTCTACTGAAGCAGCTTGACACAGCAACTGTAAAATGGCCGAAATCAAATGCTGCAAAAAGACGGCGACGTTTAGGTGTTAAGGCAAGCTAAAGCTAAATCCTCGGCTTGAGTTTCTTTCCAAATGAGAGCAGACGAGGAGGGCAGAGAATAAGGAAGGAAGGAAGGAAGAATTGGAAAGAAAGAACCGATTTGGATAGGTTGGTGGATTTTCCCCAGAAAATTTGGGAAAAGTTTTAATTTTCCGAGAAACTCGTGAGGGAGAAAATAGAAAAAGTGCAGGGGTCGTTGAGGAGCGAAGACTACCAGACGGCTGAGAAAATTTAAATGAAAATTTTGAAACGTAATTTTCCTTGGAAAATGGTGGTTTGTTAACGTTACCTGCCTGTGATTTCTTTGGCCATTGAGACAGTTACATCTCGTTAGACGGAGTTGTGACGGGTGTGTAACTTTATTCGTTACCATTTATCGTTTTCGTACTCATCTATGTAAGGTTTTTACAACGTGGCAAAATTTGGATAAGATTACGAAAGATATGAGCCTTCACACGCGCGTCCGTAGGTAATAATTAGTACTCGCTTCTCGTGTTACGAGTGTTGTCATAATGAAATTACTTTTATACCCCTACTAAGAAAAAAAAAATCAACTATAAAACAATCGTGTTAACTTTCATCATAAAGCACCCCTAAAGGTTCACTAGTCCATTTCAATCGAGGAGAAAATATTAAAAGAAATTTCCCCCCTGAAGAAACGTGATGCACATGAAAGTGAGTGAAGTAGACGCGCTTAGTGGTAGGCAAAAATGTGTTACGGAGAGGAGAAGGCAGCGAACTGAGACCAACCTACCCACCGATCGTCCAGTGAACTTGTTCGTTTCTTCGGTTGGGCCCGCGCGAAACAGTGCGAAATTACTTTTTGCGCCCTTTTTGGTGGGGCTCACTACTTTATTTTCTTTCTCCTCTGCGAATGAGTAAACTTTTACCTCCTTATGTTGTCATTTTATTTTCACAAGCATGGAATTAATTCCAATATTACCCATCAATGTTAAAATAAATTACGGCAGACACGTAAGGGTAGATCAACAGCGATGCATGCATTTCACTCAACGTTGAGCGAGCGACTCGTTGATGCTAGTACTGGTGGTAGGGTACGTAATCGTGACACCATAAATAATTTGATCAACGCGGATGGTCTTTCCTCCATAAATAACAAAATGTTTTTAAATTAGGGATAACTACGTAAATAATTAAATTTAATAAAATATTTTGAAAAATAATTAAATTCTAATTTTTTCATAATGTTTAACTCGCTGATAGAACGATGAATTGGTAGATTGATGATTACAAATTGATGGATATGCATAGTTCGATCGTTACGAATTAACGAATGTTAATCTATTAAAAGTATCTTTATCTTTTTTTTTTTTTGAAACAAATGAAAAAAATAATAATAATTAATTATTAAATTATTATTTTGATTTACAAAAATTTACTACACTAAATTTTAATGAATTAAATCATTATCAGGATAGATGCGACAAATTAAATAGACCTATTAAATTGATCTTGGAGGCTTAAACACTTAACAAATCACCATCAAGATCATCACAAAAGGAAGCTTATTGCTTTTGGCTTTTCGTGCTAGGTTTGTCCAATTCAACGATAGCTAAAGCTCAACAACTTACATCAATCAGTCATATGATTTCAAAGTGTCATTAGATGGATTCAAAACCCGATTTTGTGAAAGGTTAGGATTTGATATGACTACTAGAATCAGCTCATGGACACGTGGAAGATGTTTAGTATATAAATCTCATCCAAATCTGAAGTATTAAAGTTATGTTCTACTTAATAATACAATACATAACATCACAATTGGCTTATAAGTCTTTACATTAAACAAAATTAAGGTAATATGATTACGCTATCGAACACTAATCATCACATATAATGAGTTGACAAGCAATACTCATTAATAGTAATAGATTAAGCTAAGTTAATGAGCACCATTCGTTAATTTGATAACTACATATTTTAGTATCTTTTAATAACTAATATGAAAGTTTAATTTTTTATCAGTTAAGATTAAATTAAGTTAATCGATAAAAAAAATTTATGATTTTGTTAAGATCAAACAAATGTTTGATCTAATCATTATCGTAATTAACTCAATCTATAATATAATTGATTACTGTAGCCAATATTAATTCCAAATCTTATTTGGATGTTACCCATACCTTCAAATTCAAAGAATCAAATCACTATCAAATTAAATATCACCATGAAATTTCTTAGCTCTCAAATTTTGTCTAAAATGAGAATGAAGTTGTTCAACTTTTGGGTGGAATATGTGGCCATCACCTTAAAAGTAAGTTTCTTTCGGCTCTAGTGTCGCCCTTGGCCATCACAGGACAGGGAGGTGGACAGCTTGGTTTTTGCTGCGAAATTGCCCCTGGCATGTCAAAACACCACAAATTCACTGCCCAATTTGGCTCTCTTGGCCACATTTGAGCGCCTTGAAATCACAGCCACAAATTAATTGCTATGAGCCAAAACCTCACTGAGCTTCATCATGCTTCAACTATTTTTAATGTTTGGTGAGCTTTCCTAGTTTTTTCTAGAATAATGTAGAGAGTAAGAAGTCATATAAGATTCTGTACAAGTAAGAAATCCTGCTGTCCTTTGGATATGACACAGCATTATTGGTTACCTTATCGTTATAAGAATCTTTTCTTTTTATAATGATTATTATATTTTTTGTATTTATGATCAAATACTTATTCATCTATCTTGATCTCATGGTTTAAGAAATAGGTTTTAATTTAAATCAAAAGTAAGTACCTGTTGTTCCAAAAGAAGAATAGATATTACTCTTCTATAATATAGAGAATTATGAAAAAAAAAAAATCAAAGCTAAGGATTATTCGAAAAAATAATCGTACTTTAAAAATATGTTAATGTTATTAACACAATCCAATGTGTTGATTATATGTTTCGTATTTAAATATGAGAAGCTAGTTGATGGAGCGGAGGGGATGGACCGATATATTATGTCTCTATGTGCTCAAGGTATTGCAAGGGTGTTTTCGAAATTAGGGTTCTATATATAAACAATTTTATGTACTCTATTATGTAATCTTAAGTTTTTCGAAGTGGAGCACCTTAAAACAGTGGATGTATGTACAATGTCGAACCACTTATATATTGTGTATTAATCTCTACTATTCTTCTTTATTATTGCGATTAATGTTTACGTTTTTACACAACATAATAGATTAATAGACAGACAAATTAAGAACCCAAAAAGAATAGTCAAACTACCGAGCGTTAGAAATGGAAAATCAAAAAGAGTTGTTAATTTGTGGATATAACAACTAAATTTTTCTCACTATCCAGTATACTCGTTTGATCTCAAAAGTTTAAACCCAAAAAGTATAAAATTGATATAGACTGTAATTCTCACCATTATGAGCATGTTTTTAGATCAATTTAAATTAAAACAATTACAAGAAGTACCAAAAGATCAAAAGTTTGTTAAGATAATGCTAACTCAAGCTTAAAAAAACTCAAAAGTGACATTAACAACTCAAATTATTAATTAATTATTAGATGAATGAGATAAGGATCATTAACTAGTGTTTATACATGAGTGTGGAATTGTTCAATAATAAAATAAAATAAAATAATTTATGTCTTTCATGTTTGCTACCACCTACCAACAAAATCAATGGAAATTATATACAACATGACAAAGTTTGTTCTTATTTTTTTTGGGCCAATTCTCCATAAGCCACTACCAAACATGGCCTACTTTGAGCCAAGTCACTATTGAAAATAATTGTCTTGAAACTCATCTCATGACACATGGCCAAATCCTTTTGCGTTGTATAATAAGAATATTAAACTATATATGCAATTGGAAAAGACAACCTATTAATTTGTCCTTTCTACCTCAAATGGTGATAAGATCAAAAAATTCTTATTGATCTCAAGAACATGATTTTGTTTATACGAAGGGTCATATCATAGTNATTTTGATATATAATATTTTTTATTCAAATTTGAATGGAAATTTTATAAAAATAGCCAAATCAGGGGAGTGTATTAAAAAAATAATAAAAAAATTTAAAATTTTCATTCTCTAATCAAAATAATTGATATAGCAAATAATAAAAAAATTTAAAATTTTCATTCTCTAATCAAAATAATTGATACAGCAAATAATAAAAAAATTTAAAATTTTCATTCTCTAATCAAAATAATTGATATGCGTATGCTAGTCTGTCAACTAGTTAACCCCAAAAGGGCCAACTAGCTATTGTCCTTGGCTAGTCTGACAAATTAAAAATTTTAAGTTCTTGATTATTTTTCAACTCAACCTCTTAAGTTTGATTATTTTATACAATTTTTCAGTTTTAATTGGCTAATTTTTCTCTAACATCATATAATTGATATTATAGTCAATGAATTGACTTGTAAAGTCTATACTACGTAAAGTTGGATATATTTATAGTAAGAGTTTGATCATAATACGAAGAGTATTATATTTCCATATTGTAAGTTTTGCATTCTATGTAATACATTATTGATTTTAGATGATGTATCATTTTATAATCTACGACCAAACATGGCCTACTTTGAGTCAAGTCACTGTTGGAAATAATTGTCTTGAGACTCCCACATGGCCAAATATAATAAGAATATTAAACTATATATGCAATTGGAAAAGATATTGTTAATTTGTCCTTTCTACCATAAATGGTGATAAGATCAAAAATTTCTTATTGATCTCAAGAACATGATTTTGTTTATACNGAAGGGTCATATCATAGTATTTAGATATATAATATTTTTTTTAATTCAAATTTTAATAGGAGATTTACGAAAATAATCAAACTCAAAGAAGTATTTTCAATAATAAAAAAATTTAAAAATTTTGATTCTCTATTAAAAACAATTGGTCTGCAGATGCTTGTCTGTCGACTAGTTAGCCCGTAAAGGGTCAACTGGCTATTACCTTTGGCTAGTCCATTGGCCCATAATAGGCCAATTGATAGTCGGGTTAACCGTTTTAGTTAGAAAAATTTAAAATTAAATTTTTTTATTAGTTTTCAATTCAACCCCTTAAGTTTGATTATTTTATACAATTTTTCAGTTTTAATTGACTAATTTTTGTTTACATAGTATAATTGATATTATATTCAATGAATTGACTTGTAAAATCTATACTAAGTAGAGTTGGAAATCTTTATAGCAAGAGTTTGATCATAATATGAAGAGTGTTATAATTTCATATTGTAAGTTTTGCATTCTATCTAATACATCATTGATTTAAGATAGGGTTAGTCTATTGCGACTTAATTTTTTTGACTTAATTTCACACACTATTTAATAGTCATTGATTTTTTTAATCTAATGATAGAAAGAGTTGCTGAGTTGGCATTAAAAAAAACTACTTTTGAACTTTTTTTTCTACCTATGGATTGCAGTAAATCAATGACTGTTAAATAGTGTATGAAATTAAGTCACAATAGCCTGACCCTTTAAAATAATGTATCATTTTATAATCTATGTGAATCAATTCGATACAATACAAAATAAAAGCTTAAGATACAAACTTGTAAATTTTTTTTATTAGTTTTAAATAAAAGCTTTTAGTTGAAATTCTAAATAAAATTTGCAAATATTTGTCAAACCATCTCTTCTTAGGAAAACAAAATAATTTTTTTTACATGTTTTATTTATTTATTTCTTGTGGTTTTTTTGCTATTTGTATGGATTCACAATTTTGGTCAAGTTGGGTGTCCAAATCGCGTAGGCCCAACTTTATTACATTGGTGGGGCTTGGTCCATGGGCTAGCACAAGTGAACTTTTAATAATAAATTTTAATTGAATATTAGTCTGCTTAATTTGTTTTAAATAGGGACTTTTTTTTTAAAGAAAAATAAATAAATAAATAAACAAAACCACTATCATTTTTTTTTTGTGACAATAGAATTGGGTCTTAATTTCTCTTGGTTTATGTTATAAGTGTATTTCCAAAACTTGTAATTCAATTCAATCTAATAGTAAAGAGATCAAGGAGAATAAAAAGAGTGGGTCAAGCCGATGATGGCTATAAATTATTTAATTACGATAGTCAAGACTTAAAAAAAAATCATTTTGTGATACTCCAGCTTCATTAAGAACATAATAATTTTTTTAAAATTTTTAAATAATCTAAGAAATAAAACTATGCAAATGTTTATATGTATTTTGGTGGACTTTAGTATACATCTAATAGTATATGTTAACCATAAGAATATTAGATGGTTATCAGGACAAGAATATAGCCACCAAACTATAAATTTTAAGCCAACTTGTAACAAGACTTAATCCCATATCATAAGTGATATATATGTAGCCATATATGTATGAATTTCATAAATTAAAACTAAGAAAAATGACATTAATTACTTCCATAAAATCAATATATAAATTACATGGGTATAACCTTATTTAATATATACTAAATTCTTTTTTTTTAATTGTGATTTTAAAATGCTACACTTAACATTGATAATCCAATAACTCTAATAAAAATGATATACAAAGAAATACAAAAAATAGCGAAGTTTGAAGAACTTTTTTAAAAATAACAACATTTTGAAAATTTTAAATACTTTAGCAAAGTTAAATGTCAATTAAGGAATATACCTTTAATTCCCTAAATGTAGATGCAAAACTAGATATTTTCGATACATTGCTTGATAGGTATCTAGTGTCAACATCTTACTAACCTTTATGTGGAATTNGCTCGACAACTATTTAACACTATTTAGTTGTCTAACAAACCACTTGATAATTTGACACATTACTTAATAGTTAACTAATAATAATAATAATAAAAATGAATTTAAGATTTGACTCTATCTTAAACTCAAATAAGTCTCCTTTTTTCAACTACTTTTTTTTGTGTATTCTTCAATATACATAGAAATTGAATAAAATAATCAAATTTTGAGAATTTTTTTTTATTTTTAACATGTTTATTATTTTCTTTGATTGTTTAATAAGTCAAGTTACCGATAAAAATATCATTCCAATGAAAGAGGAAAGAGTGCTAGAGCGAAACAAGTTAACCCATAACAGGTTGACGGTTAAAAGTAGTTGATTAGACTATTAAAAAAAAAAATCAAGACTTAACTAAATTTTAGAACAAAAAATATCCTAATAGCATCGTACAATGTGTAGATTTTCATACTTCAAGAGAGGGTGTCATGGTGCAAAAATTGATATGATTTGATATTCTCTTTTTCCCCTCATTTGTTTTGATCCTTGTTCTTGTTTGATCGATTAGACATTTGATAATAAAATTAAAAAACTAGGTTCTTCAAGGTGTTGTTTGGTGGTGCAAAAGTTTAGTGGGATGCTAATGCTCTGTTGAAGGTGAATAGGCAATGATCAAGCACATCATTTTCAAAAGTACGAGTGTGCTTCCAATCGTTTNTCGTGGAATTTATTGAAGTAAAAATAAATTTAATTATAAAATTATGCATGAAATGATCATAGTTGGTAATTTCGGTCCTTTTCAATACTCTCCCTCACGTGTAAGGACATCTCACATGCTTCTTACCTCATATGCAGGGTCTTACATGTGGGCCAAACCTTACAAATAGTCTTTTTTAATTTGCATCATGAGGGTTCGAACCTTGGATCTTTGCTCTGATACCATGTTAAGTTTGCCACTTTCCTAAANAGCTTAAGCTTGTAGGTGTGGGTTTAACATTAATATTTAAGCTATTTTCAACAATGTATAAGGATATTATAATGTATTTTTAAGAGAGAAATTTTTTATTTTGAATACAAAATTACAATAGATAATCATTGAATGCAGTACCTTAATGATTTTTTGGGTGGAAGTACAAAGTCCTTCTATAACGTAGTTTTAATCTATATTTTTAAGACACATGTTAAAAATTCTCATATATCAAATCTATTAGGAAACAAATCAAATACAAATAAAAAGCGAAATTATACCCAACTATGGGCCAGTTTAGGGTTACTTTTGCTATAAAAATAACTTATTTTTACATAAAAAATAATCTAAAATGTTTAGAAATGTTTTTAAAACTGTTTTGTAAATAATCTATTATAAAAATAAGTTGGTTTTATAAAGAGTTCTAAAAGCATGGGTTCATTATAAAAAGTCAGAATTTTTTGTATAAAAAATATATTAAATTAGTGATTATACTGTTGATGTATTATATTAAATATGATTTTTACAATTAATATTTATTGAATTTAACAAATACATATTCTAATTATAAATTTATTTTATTTTACATGTATTTATATAATATGCTTTTATAAATTTTATATTATTTTATAGATATATGTCTATTTTGGAATTGTAATATTAATTTTAAATTATTTTTTGGTATTAAATTAAATTAAAAATAATTTAAACTTTGATTGGCTATATAATGTATATATTCTTCTTTTAATTAAGTTTTTAAAATATTATAAATATTATTATTTATATAAAATTATAAACTAATTGTATAGAAATTATTAGAAACAATTCAAAAAAAAAAAAGCAAAAGAACTGATTATAAAATATTAATAATTGAAGATTATAAAGGTATAATACACGTCTATTTTGATAATTTACATATAATAAAACTAAAATTAACCGCAATCCGAAATACTTCTGTCCTGTTTTTAAAAAAGAT
>JANKKB010007332.1:13322-28006 GCA_026225775.1 Bursera palmeri
ATAATTCATTGACTATATGTATTACCATGTGATTTATCATCATACGGTTATGTTCGATAAATAGTTCACTAACTATTAACCCATACTAATACCCTAGTAACATGACTATCATCGTTACCCATACTAATATCATCTCATGATATTCATCAGAGGCATTCAGTATGTCTACTGTGCGAGGTCATTACCCAGTCAACATCGCTTCCGTGGGGAACTGTTTTTGATGATCTTTATTCACTAATTAAATATATCATCCGGACAATTCATATACATACATTATTCATTGATATAATTAAAATAAAGGAAGCAGCTTACATATATGAATTAAAGAACACTTTCTTTTATTACAATTATGAGGTTTATGTACAAGATAAAATAACCTTAAAACTGACAACACGAGTGGTTTCTAGGGCATACACTAACAATAGTGAGATCGTAGTATAGGTATACAGGCATACAATGATGGATGTACATGTTAGGTTTGATAAGTATACTGATCATACGAGTGGACCCCAGATTACCTTAGTCGAGTGTACTGGTAATCCGAGGGGAGAGGTATCGCATTGTGTCTGGGAGTGCCACGTTATTAGAGAGCTGGATCTCTGACTTAATGTGTGGAGTATCCAACGTGAGTGCAGAACTCACGTGGATGTGTTGCACGTATGGCGACTGTTATCTTTGAGAGCGGGAAACGTACGATAGTGATATTAATGTGTACGAGAAGTAAAGAACGAATTGATATGTTTGTAAGTGTATGGTTGATGCATGCATGTATGTTATGTATTATAGAACTGTATAGTGTTAGAAATTCCTACTGGGCTCCCTTCCTCCATAGGTACCCGAGGTCAGAAGTTTAGTGGAGATGGTTCGGAGCTCACGTAGAGGATCTTGGATAGTCATGGGTATGTTTGGGTAGGTAAAGTGAGTCGTTTCTATGTATTTATTAAAGAAAAATTTAGTAACCCGTAATTTTTGGTGTAAATGTTTTATTTAAAACGTTTTATTTACTTTTATTTTATTTATTTATACAATAGCCCTCGTATAAGGGGTTTCGGGTCGCCACAAATGGTATCAGAGCATGGGCTCTACACTGTAGACCTAGGGTATGGCTATGGTGATTAGGAAAGGGAGTTGAGTCTTGTGTCTAGTAGGAGTGTGTCATCACTAACAGTTTATGGCATGCATGAATGGTTTATACGTGTGGTGTACATGTGATAAGAGGTGTCGGCCTCATGATGTATTGTCCGAGAGTAATAGGATAAATGAGACGTACGTACGGGAGGCCATACGGGATATTGGTAATGAGATGAATGACATGAGTACAGATAGTACAGATGGACCTCGGATTGGCCTAGTCGATACATAAGGATTCGAAAGGACTTGTCAATGATGTACGGACTGACCGGCTGATATACGGTAGTCCAGAGGTATGCGAACTAACCGACCGATATGCGGTAGTCCAGTGATGAGTTGAGAGAGATCTCTGAGCCCACTATGATATAGGAAAGATCGGTTATAGTGTTAGGCCTTGGATGGGCCCGCGAGTGACATGGGATCCAAGGGGAAACACATATGTTAAGATTGAGTGTTAGGCCTTAGATGGGCCCGTGATAATCCGGGATCTAAGAGGAAACACTTATGGTATGATTATATAATTAGTCCTTAGAATGATTGGTATTAAAGGACCTGAAGGAGTCACTAGTGATAGATATGTACAATGACAGGCCTTAGTTATGCCCGTAGACCTAGAGGGAAGAACTTGTGACAGACGTGTATAGTGCTAGGCCCTAGTTGTGCCTGTATGTGTTGAGGGAGCTAAGGGGAAGCACTTGTGACAGACGTGTACAGTGCTAGGCCTTAGTTGTGCCCATGGACCTAAGGGGATTCACTGTGCAAGATGTATACAGTGTCAGGCCTTAGTGTGCCAGTATGTGATTATAAGAGACCTAAGGGGATTCACTAGTGATAAGTAGTTACAGTGTCAGGTCTTAAATGTGCCCGCGTGCGTATCTCTACTAGTGGGTGAGACGAGGCGGTGGATACCTAGATGAGCTTGCTAAGAGGCTGGATCTAAGGGTGGATTTAGATTAGAGATTGAGATGCTTAGATGTGGGACGAGTACGGTTTTACCGAGTGTAGTATGATAGAGGTTGGTGTGTGTAGACGGTAGTGTCACCTGTGGATAGCAAGTTGAGAAACTGAAGGCACATGTTGGTTATATGTAGGTTGAGAGAGATTGAGATCAGAGTAGCGAAGCGAAACTTGGAATTTACGAGTTGAGATTGGATTGGAAACTTGTGGGGTGATTGAGTTGAGAGGTGATACCAGGATTGAGTGGCAATTGACTCTTGAGTCGCTTTGGGTAGTTATCAGAAGAGTGAAGACATGGACTCTTGGAAGAATTGGAAACTATTATGGATCGGTATCCGGAGGTGTTTTCTATGTGTCAAGTTTAGTAGACATGAGTTGTGGTTGGTGGAAATGAAATTCTTGAGACATGTGTTGTTGAAAGAAGAATTTCAGTGGATCTGTCTGAGTTAGAGAAAGTGTGAGATTTGGAGCAACCGAGAACTATGTTTGAGGCAAATAGTTTCCTTAGACTAGCGAGATATTAGTGAGTTGTTAAGGACTACTCTCGATGGGTTGCTTGGATGATTGAATTGACCCCAAAGGGAGTGGGGTATGAGTGGGGTGAAGCTTGAAAGTAAGCTTTCCCTGGGTTGAAGGTCAGACTGACTTCAGTTTTAGTGGTAGTGACACCATCACATGGATTGAGTGGTGTGGTATACATGGGTACTCCCTTGAGCAGGTTAAATTGTGAGATGATCCAGTGGGAGTGTTTGCGTAAGAGTTAGATGAAATTTAGATGAGCTTGGAAATTGGAACAAGTAAGAAAAGTGAAATTGTGTGGCAAGTCAGAGAGTTCACGTCGAGGCGTGAAACTGGTTTAACACCAGGGCATGGTTTTGTGCCAAGGAGGGAAACTGATTCTACGTTGAGGCGTAGAATCATAACGTTCGATAAATCAGAAGTTAGAGATTTGGCGTTAGGGCGTGAAACTGGTTTCACACTGGAGAACGATTCTGTGCTAAGGCCCGAAATAGTCTACGCCGCGGTGTTATTTGGGATCTTTTGGATTTTTAAGGTTTTTAAAGTGTCATACGAGATATGGATTTCTGTAGTGTCGGTTTGAGACCCGAGATTTATTGCTCAGTTTTGGCACGGTCTATGAGTGGTAGGAACGTGGATATTATTTAGTGCTAATTTCACCCTTAGACAGATGCCAGCTGAGACATATTATCCGAGCTCTAGAGGGGATGTGGAAAGCATGTGCGTTAGATTTTCAGAACGAGTGGGGAGTTTGTCTTCTTATTATTAGATTGTGTGTTATGAGGACTATCAGATTGATTGGAGATAGCATGTTGTGAGGCTTTTTGTGGTGAGCCACTTGAGTTTTCCTTGTGATGATCAGTATTGGAGGGAACTGTGATGTTGAGTTTACGGATGGTTCTGAAAATTACTGAGGAAAGTGAGAATCAGGTTCGATAGGAGAGCCACTTCTATGATAATTTGGCACGTTTTGGGACCTAGAAGAGGATTGGGGAGTGCCATGAGAGTGAATTTAGTCATTGGGACCATTGAGATTTGTGGTACGTTATACGTACTAGTGTTGAGTGGATACGTATTATGGACTGAGACGGGTGTGGGACTAGAGTGAAGTGGATATTCACTGGGATGTTTTGCATGGTGGAGCTCACATCCTAAGGGTGAATGTAAGAGCATGAGGTGTGTTGGTAAATTTTGAGAACGAAATTTTTATAAGGAGGGTAGATTGTGGTAACCCGAATTTTCGGAAACAGTGGTTTAGGGGTGTAAGTGAAATATTTTAAAGTTAAAAATCATAAAATAGTGTATTTCTAACATGTATGAGGTGACACAAACATAATGATGTCGTTTATATAAGTATTTGAAGGTTTTTGGAAGTTTTTAGAAAAGTGGACTAAAACATAATTTTATGCTGGCTCGTGAGTGTCTTTAGTACTCGATGATGACATTTTGAGGGTCACGTGAGTGAAAAATGATGAGGACGAGTAGGCGATAAGACGTCGAGACTTTGGAGTCAGGATACACGATCGTTGTAGGTTTAAAAAATTATAGGAAGACCCCCAAACCCAAGTCTATATAAACTACACAAGAGGCCAACATTTTGGGAGAACTACAGAAACACCCATATTTGTCGGAGAAGACGCACTCACTGTCGTCTCCGGTGATGCTTCATATTCCTGGTGAGTTAACCGACAAGATAGGTGGCGATTGAAAGCTCTTGGGACACTGATCATCGTGGTGTCCTCCGTTCGCCAATTTGAGCCTGCATTTGCCAGAACGATGTCGAAAAGGTTTGGCAACGTCAAGGGTGATCTCCCTTCTCCAGCGATGTTCGGCTGCACCACCAATCGGGATTTCTTCCTTTCGGCTTGAGGATCTTGGAACTAGTCCCCTATCAACGGTCTGTTGCCGGAATCGTAAAAAATCGTCGTAAAACCCTTCGACTACCCTTGCTCTAATCTGTTGTCTTCAATCGCCATCTTGCCTCACCGTCAGTACCGTTGCACTCAGCTCACCGAGACGATTCTGGTGATGGTGCTTGATCACCATTCCCGATCGCCTAGCATTTTTTCGATGAGTGGACATCTTCCACGGCTACGACCGGCTAATTCGACGGCCCCCTATCTTTTGGTCCTTAGCAGTTTTACCCCCATGCACACCTCTTACTGTTTTAGATGTTGGCAATTTACCCCTACCATGTGTGACAACGTAAGGACCCCCAGGGGTTTTCAGATTAGTAATTTCACCCCCGTTTGGTTGTTTTAGTATAGTTTATGAATATACGGTAACGCCCCTGCATGGATTCGTGATACAGATAAGGAAAAGAGAGAGAAAGAGGTCCGAGAGCTATGGTTCTTGTATCGAGGTAGGGGTTTCCAACTGTACATTTTTATTACGTTTTAACGTGCATGTGGATTTATTTTACTGTTGTGACTTAGGGAATAGAGATTGTGTGACTAACGATTAGGATGTTAGATAGAATGATAAATCGGGACGTTACGGACGCTTGTACAATATTACGAGAGTACGCAATTAGTTGAGGAATCAGGTGAACGTTTGTGATTGGGTCAGCAGAATGGAACCAGAGTGAATCATGGGCTAGAAGTACCACGTATGATGGCATGTGAGGATACAACTAAAGTACGGGTGTTACACGAGTGACTGTACAGTATGAAATGAACGTTACGTGGGCTAAGCACGTGTAACTGTGAATTACGGATCGAGTAAGGTACAGCGTATGGTTATACGTATAGGATGAGCTGCATATGACACGGTTATACGGCACTCGTGCATTATGAGATAGTGGAGACATGAGGTGTATCTGAGAATGTGACCGTAAGTAATGGGACTTATGGGACACGGGTGATACGTAAACATGCGTGATAGAATAATAGGATATGTGAGGGCACGACCGTGTAGTGATGGATGTGATATAAGTGAGCTGTATGTGAGTGAGACCGTACGGTCTTGTGGTAATCATTGAACAGTCACGGGATTAGATGATATGTACATGGTAGTGTAACCGAGCTGAGCTCGGTATGGACTACCGATGCGTAATAGTGAGATCGTAGTACGGGTATACGGTGTACAATGATGGATGTACATGTTAGGTTTGATGAGTTTACTCATTATACGAGTGGACCCCAAATTACCTTAATCAAGTGTACTGGTAATCCAAGGGGAGAGGTATCGCATTGTGTCTGGAAGTGCCACGCTATTAGAGAGCTGGATCCCTAAGTTAATGTGTGGAGTATCCGAAGTGAGTGCAGAACTCACGTGGATGTATCCCACGAATGGCGACTGTTACGATTGAGAGTGGGAAACGTACGATAGTGATATTAGTGTGTACGAGAGGTAAAGAACGAATTGATATGTCTGTGAGTGTATGGTTTATACATGCATATATGTTATGTGTTATAGAACTATATAATGTTAGAAATTCCTACTGTATTATATTGCTCACCCCTTCCTCCGCATGTACCCAAGGTCAGGAGTTTAGCAGAGATGATTCGGAGCTCACGTAGAGGATCTTGGACAATCATAAGTATGTTTGGGTAGTTAGAGTGAGTCGTTTCTATGTATTTATTAAAGAAAAATTTTTTAACCCGTAATTTTGGTGTAAATATTTTATTTAAAACGTTTTATTTACTTTTATTTTATTTATTTATATAGTGGCCCTCAGGATCCTTATATAAGGGGTTCTGGGTCGCCACAATATAAAGCAACTACTTATTAGCAGTTGATTATTTGAATTAAACAACTGCTAACAGCAGTTGCGTTGAAACTGCTCATAGTAGTTATGTACGTTTAATTTACGTTCAAAGATTAAACCAGAGTGCGCAGATAATATAAAACATCAAACGAGAGAGTTCTGAGACTGAGAAAAATACAGAGATTATTAGAGTGAGTACATGTATTATGATCAGATGAATTTCTCCGCAAGTGATTAATCTTCATGCTGCGATTTTGTTCCGAAGGTAAGTAATCCTATTTATTATTTCTGTCAACATGAAACTCCCTAAAGGATTTAAGCCTTAAATTAGTATCAGCAGCAACTCTTGTTGTCAAGGTTTTTGATGTGTTGTCTCACTAAATATCTAACATGCAATGCTCATTGAAGATGAGTGAGTTGTTTGGTTGTTCATTTCCATATTCAGTTAAGTACACCTGATATATGCATAATGTCTAGATTTTTTGTTAAAATCACAGAGCTTGTGTTTGTAATACCAATGGAATTGTAAAATATCGAATTACTTAGTGGAGATTACATCTGGAAAAGGTCCTAGATTATTAATATTGAATCACGTAAGAATTAATTTTGTGTGCTAATCTCCTTTCCTTTCTACTCTCATTTAAGATGGTTGATTATCTTTATAATACGTATGTGACAACCATTCAATCTTACACCAAACATTTCTTTTTCGGTTTTAGAAGTTACATATATGTTAAAATAAAATGTAAAAAGTAATATTATATATGTAATTGAATTGACCTATCATTAATTAATTCTTCGCTTAATTTAAAAACAAACCAGCCCCGCAAAGCAGCATCAGCATCAGCATCAGCATCCAGCGTACATCACATGTTTATAAAATATTAAAAAAAAAGGCCCCCACATGACTTGCGTTGCTCAGTTAAGAAGGGAAAAAATTGCACCGCCAACTTATGGTTTAAATCAATAAGGCCCTTAGATTTCAAAATATAACAACAAACCCCCAATTGTCAATTTTAATGGAAAGAGAATGATTTTATTTTGAAATTGAATCTCAAACTTTAATTCTGAGTTTCATTCTATGTGAAAAAGACAAGAGACGAGATTTGTCTTGGAAAGGGAAGGAGTGAAAAAAAGATAAAAAGAAGAAGGGATCAGGACAAGGTATTTACAAAATTTAATATTTTTAATAGATTTTTTTATTATTATAATACGCTAGTATAAAATTATGTAAAAAGATAATACGATTATCTAATTAGTTTTCTTTTCCATAATCTCTTTTGTTATTTTTCATCTTGATTTGTTAAAAATTTTGATTATAAGAATTGAAATCATATACCTAAATAATTTACATATATATTGAATGTTACAATATGAGCATCAACACATGTTTAAGTTTTTGTTTTATTTTATTTTTAGTTGGAATTGATTGATAAAGACTAACTGATTAAAAAAAGAAAGACATACGTTAACAATTTGAAGCCACCCATTTTACAATATTAAGATTATTCATATCACTATGACAATATTTCAATGAGATAATGCAACTTCAACTTTTAGAAATATATTCAAATATCTGAAAATTGTGTCACAATTTCTATAAGATAGTTTATTTTTCAAACATAAACATTCATCCAAATACTTAAACAAAAATGAAAACAACAAAATAGATAAAATATGTGATCTCTCCAAAATCTCAAAGTGAACGACAATATCTTTTCTTTGTTGGAATCCCTTTTTTTTTTTATGTATGTTTAAATTTTATTGGGTAAATCAATTATTACTTACACATAATTAAGATTTCCAAAAGTTTATTTTTGTATAGGATATATATTTTGAGGGGTAAGGTTCGTTATATCCTCTCTTATTAGGTGTAAATATTTTTTTTATTTATAAAATTTTCTTGTACCATCGATGTTTATCTGATGTAATAATTTAGCCCGACAAAAAAAAATTATGGCTACACTACTCTGTGTTTATATGAACTCTATAAATTTTAAAATGTTTTGAATTAGGTATTAATTTTTTTAAATAAAAGAGAGAGGTTATTTAATTATAAAAAGTGTATATAAAACATTTTTATATTTCAGCTCATGTTAAAATTACTGCAGAGGGATGTTATTGTATACTATTGAAACTCAGGGGTGAAAGGAAATGTAAAATAAAAAGTAAGGAAGTATATTGTGATTCTGTAGTAAAGTTGGGAAAAGAAGTAAGGCGCTATATGTTTTGCATAAAAAATTAATTTTGTCACTAACATTTAATATCTACCGTCCACGTGTACACCATGAAACTCTATCACGTTTGCAACAGCTCTACAACACATAAATGCACAAAACACTGAGTTGAGTTTGGCTTCTGATTCTCGTACCCTCCTAGAAACTGTCAAACACCAAGAAAGTTCGAAAAAACCAGAGCCAAAATGCAGTACAAGAATCTGGGCCGATCGGGGCTGAAGGTGAGCCAGCTCTCCTATGGAGCCTGGGTGAGCTTCGGCAATCAGCTCGACGTGAAGGAAGCAAAGTCGATCTTGCAGTGCTGCAGGGACCACGGCGTCAACTTTTTCGACAATGCTGAGGTCTACGCTAACGGCCGTGCCGAGGAAATCATGGGACAAGCTATTCGTGAACTGGGTTGGAAGCGTTCAGACATCGTTGTTTCCACCAAGATCTTCTGGGGCGGGCCTGGCCCAAACGATAAGGGTCTCTCCAGGAAGCATATTGTGGAGGGCACCAAGGCTTCATTGAAAAGGCTTGATATGGATTATGTTGATGTTATTTATTGTCACAGGTGAGTAAATTTCTAAGCAAAATCTTGATTTTTGGTTTATTTGTATTGTGATTTGAAGTTTGAAACTTTGAATGATTGTTTGACTTCGTCAAGAGCTTGATGTTGTTGTTTCTTTTTCGCGGATAATTGGCTAGAGGCTTCTTTTAGGAATCTTGAGATGGAGTTAGTTCTTTTTTTTTTTTTTTTTTTTGGGTNTTTTTTTTTTTTTTTTTTTTTTTTTTTGGGTGTTTGCTGGTGATTTGTGCTCATGTGATGTGAAGTTTGGTAACTGGTGTGTGATTTGTTTTTTCTTAATGATTTGATGTGAGGATGCGGATGGTAATGAATTGGCAAGCTTAATAGTGTGTATATATATATATTTATAATTTTGTTGCTTTTTTATAGATGGACTAGTTAATTGCTAATTTGTTACTGTGGTTATTGATTTTTTTTTTCTGTATACCTCTCTGGTGAGAAATAGCTATCTAAACTTTTTTTTCCTGATTCTTTATGGGCTTGAATTTTTTTTTTTTTTCAATTAATTTGTATGAGAGTTCCTGAAGAGCTTGATCTGATTTAATGTAATAGGCCAGATTCATCGACCCCAATAGAAGAAACGGTCAGGGCTATGAACTATGTGATTGATAAGGGATGGGCATTCTACTGGGGGACCAGTGAGTGGTCTGCTCAACAGATCACTGAGGCTTGGGGGTTAGCAGAGCGGTTGGACTTGGTTGGGCCCATTGTTGAACAACCAGAGTACAATCTGCTGTCCAGGCACAAGGTCAGTGGTTCCTATGCATACACAAAATCTCTCTGTAGAAGTTATTGTGAATTCAATTCTTGCTATTATCACAGTTGAATAAATATCATTTTCAATATGATCCTGTTATTTTAGATTTGGTTTAACAGATTAAGGAATCCCCACTATTATATTGTTTGCACAGCTAGAGGTTTGATATTAATGTGGACCAAAGCCTTCCAATGGGGTGCAAAAATTATTCTCGACCAAAATTTTAATTTTGAATGAAAGCAAAACAAGGGTTCATCAATAATGAAATATGATATAGATGTTATTTTTTCATGTACGTCATGTTCTAGTTACTATTTTTTCATGCTGAGAATTAGTGTCATGGAAAGATAGATTATAAGTAATCCTCAGATTTAATAATAACATGCAAATACAGTCAGGAAGATATTTTCTTAAAGTTATGTCTATTTCAGAATGAATAACATGACTAATCGTTTTATAAAAACTATGTCTTGGATTTTTTTATGATCCATATGGGATCCAACCGTGATATTTGTTGATTATAAGTTAAAATTTTGTTGAAGTATGGAGAGGGGAAGTTTTTCTTTTGATGATTGCCCTTTTCTGCATGAGTTGGCTATATACGCCTTGTTCTTATTAACTTATTAGAATGTAATGATAGCTGGATAGTATCAATATTATCTTTTCTCTGATTTCTATGTTTCTCTACAAGTTGAATCTAAATGGTATTAGTCTTCTGTTAATGAAAAGTATATCTCACACCAAGAGTTGTTGGCATCAAATATAAGGGTGCCCTTTGTTATTCAAATCAGGTTCGAAAATTCAAGCTGTTATGTTAGCTGGGCAGCATCCATATTATCTTTGCTTTGACTTAAATTAGGCATTTTCATATTATATTTTGTACTCTCTCTTTCTCTTTTGTCTGAATTAGTTATAGGTTGTTGCCTTAATTCTTGACCAAATTCCTGTTATTGGGAACAATTTATTGACACAATGAGAATAGATCACAAATAATCTCATAAATTAGTCTATATATCTTAAAGTAATTTAAATTTAGTCTTTCAAAGTATGTGAAATTGTACGCATCAACTAATAAATAATTTATTATATTGAAGTTCCTATTACTACAATTTCTTATGAACTACCTCCATTGGCAGGATGTGATTTATTTTATTGTATGAGTAGCCAAATAGATGGACTGAAATCTACAGTTTTATGAAATGTTGATATATGAAGTCTTAGCTCTTGTTTTATGTGTAGCAGGCTGCATTAGTTTCCTTTATGATTTGCAAGTCTGTGTTCTGAAAGAATGGTTAAAATTATAGAAAAGATCCGCATATATTTGTTCCTTGCACTGCCCTATATGTATATATTCTGATCCTTCAAACGCCATTGGCTTATATTCCATGACAGCTCCTGCAGTTATAGCTTTCATCAGACGGATTTGGTTCTTCCCTCTGTGTTTGTTTATTATAATTAGACTTTGTGCCTTCTGTTATGACCTCTTTATGTGTTGTATGGTTGCAGGTTGAATCTGAGTACCTCCCTCTCTACAGCAACTATGGGCTAGGTCTCACTACATGGAGTCCACTTGCTTCTGGGGTGCTCACTGGAAAATACAATAAGGGAACTATACCGCCTGACAGTCGGTTTGCATTGGAAAATTACAAAGTAAGTTAACTGGATTTGACACACTCTAGTTGCTGTAGTCCACTCTTATTCTCTGTTCTTATTGATGTAATTACTGACTAGTTAAAATTTTAAATTGTATTCTTCATTTTTCTGTTACCAGTGTATTCCTCTATACTGATTGTGCAAACTTGGCATTTTCTTATTATTTGGATTCCCTTTTGTATCTAATAGCAGACCATTGGTGGAAAAACGTGGGTGTAGCTAATTTTTTGATTGAAAGATGTATACCCATTGCCCAACAACTTGCATTATCTATATAGATGTCCCCTCAAAGTCAAGTGATTCTCCACCATACATTCTTCAACTACACACTACACAGGGTGTCTGTTGTTCCATGTTTGTCTAGTATTATTATGAAATATTTGAGTTGATTAAAATCCCAACATGCAGTAATAGATCCGATTGCTAAAGTATAGAATGAACTATATTTTGTTGATTCCATTTCAACTTTTCCAAGTAGCCGTAAATATATTCTCTGTATGTTACTTTACTGAATGATTAATGTGATTCACATAATTCAGAATCAGTATGAGTATGGATGTTTTCAAGTTCAGTTCTTAAAAGTGTCCAAGTGATAATCATTTCATAAGATTTATAGTGCCATTTCTATTTGATGTCTGCTTAAATAGCGAATAACTTCTTGCAAATCTTAAAATTTTAGAAGCATAAGATTATGCTATTTCTCCTGTTTCAATTTCTCCTTATTGGTGCTACAGGATAAGTTTTCTCAATCTTAAAATCTTTCGTGGCACATAATTTGTTTAACCTTTCCTGTGTAACCTTTTCTGTTATTTTTTATTAATTACTTATTGTGCTTTGAAACTGAACTTTTACTTTGAATGTCTTGTAGAATCTTGCTAACCGATCACTGGTCGATGATGTGCTGAAGAAAGTTAATGGACTGAAGCCAATTGCAGATGAACTTGGTGTCTCTTTAGCTCAACTTGCTATTGCATGGTGTGCTACAAATCCTAATGTATCTTCCGTCATTACTGGTGCCACAAAGGAATCTCAGGTTAGTTTCGATCTTGCCAGTTCTTTGGAACATATTTGCTTAAATAGGAGTCCATTTTATTTGCTGTAAAAAGTTCCTTTTGATTGATGGAAGATTCTTATTGACGGATGGAGCCAATTTATGAACCATTACTTTCTTCTGTGTTGGAGTTTGAGAGGTGGAAGTGTTTCTGATCTATAATAAAAATGAAAGTGTTTTAAAAATGGTTGCCGCCTTATGAGTTCGGCAGACCCCCAATCCATATCTTTTATCTGCTAACAAGGCATCCCTGTCCCCACTTCAGGTAGGACCAGGTTAAACACCATGCTTTTAGAGAGTTCTTCAACCACACCTCTGCATAAACCGTTAGTCTATGACAGGAAGTCTCTATAGGATCTGAATTTTTTTATTCATTTACTAGTAGTGGTCACTGGAAACTGCATTTGGGTTCTGAAATTGACGTTGCTTGAGCCCCTGTCCCTATAACATGCTAGTATGTAATATGAGTTTTATTGTATTCTTTATACATTTGAAAGATTTCACTGGACTATTCTCTCTGTTGTTTGTTCTGGGTCCTAATGTGTCCTTCCATTATGCAGATTCAAGAAAACATGAAAGCTATTGATGTCATTCCATTATTGACTCCTCCAGTTCTGGAGAAGATTGAGGCTATCGTCCAAACCAAGCCAAAACGTCCAGACTCATATAGATAGGTGCAGAATATACATCCACTTCTATTTTTACTTTGTGCTATGCAGTGCACGTATTTGTTCCAGAGTGCCTGCAGCTGTTCATCTTGTGTTATTACTACGTGCATCTGATGTTAAATTTATTGTCTCTCTGCTTGAACTTGGAGGTTCTCGGAGATGATATCTTTATCGTTTTTATGAAAAACAAAAAGATAAAAACAACAATATTTGCTTCATTGTTTGAACTGATGACAGGTTGCATGTTTTTGTATTTCCTGTTGGAGATTATGTTATATTGTTTTATTAGTTGGTTGCTTTAGTTTGAATTTCATTGGCTTAAGCAATATTAGTCCTGATCAGTCTGGAATACTTTGTTGGCTCTGTCCTGCCTTAATGACCCTTCTATCCTGAAAACCACTTCGTGTTCATTCAACATTGACGGGCCAAATAAATCTGTGCTTGTTTCAAAAAGTGTTATATCACGCCCAAATTTTTATTATTTATTATTATTTTTTTTGAAAGATCAATCTCAATGTAAGTTTTCTAGTGATGGATCTATAAGAGGGATAGACACATTCGGAAAAAGATTATTGGAACCTATTCCGTTGGGAATTAATAAGATTTTTAAAATTTTCTTTCTTACAGTGTGTCTCTCTATGTAGTATTGATAAGAAAATGATGAGATGTAGCAAATAGTATGATAAAGCTGCATATTTCAAAGATTTTAGAGCACAATTAGTAATTCTTTTGGTATAAATGCAATACCAGTAATATCAAACCTGCAAGGAACAACCAATATCACACAATAACTTATTAATGAATACGTTGAATTCCATTTCTCCCTTGGTTGGAATATTGCTTACCTGCAAAGCAAACTCAATAGGCAGTCTTGCAAGTGCCTTAATTTTGTGCTCTCTTGACCACCTTAGCAATCTCCATGATGGCAATGGCCACCAAAACATTCTCAACACTTGGCACATGTATGCCGGACATAAGGAATTGAGTCAATAATACCAACACGTCCCAATATATCTCGGAAAGCACTTGGCATCCAGTTAACGGGTTTGACACAAGAAAGAACTGGAAACAAGGCTGAAAGAGGAAAGTAAGCAAGCAGGGAAATGGCTGACCATGGAGTACCAAAATAATTGTGCCTCAATTTTGACTTCCATTTGTTGGATACATGAGTGTTATAGAACTTGCCACCAAGGCCGAAAGCATCAGCAACCCTGTTGAATAAGGTGGCAGTTACCTCATCATCGCGTTCGAAAGGTAGTTATCAAAATCGAATACATGCTTTGGATTTTGTTATCGAAGAATTGCTTATTGGCAATTAGATTCCGAGAAAAGATTTAGTACCGCCACCAATAGCCTCCAATTTGCAATGAATTATTCTTTCTAGACTTGTTAATTATGAAGTATAATAGAGAAACAGAACAAATCGTAAAACTA
>JANKKB010007341.1:5826-18706 GCA_026225775.1 Bursera palmeri
GCTTCAATTCATTTACTGCTTTCCTTTCTGTCATCATCACCTTTACTTTATATTTCATTTACTTGTGCATCACAAAAAGGAGTCCTCTCTTGTAGTCTCTGTTCCTCTCCAGTTATCTATTAATGATCAGATAAAAATATTAATACAAAAAAAAAAAGGATTTTCTTATGAAATGTTTATTATTGCGTTGATGGCTCTCTTCTTTACAGCTTATGCCATAGAACTTGACACTTGGCTATTGGTGTTTTACCTGTCTGCATCTTTCCGAGCAAGACCCGGAAGTTGTTCGAACACTTTCTCTGGCATGAACTCAAATAAAAAGAGTTTTAGCTCTTTTAGCCACGCGGGGTGGCCATCCGCATGTGTCCCAAAGTGACATAAATGAAAAAGTTAAGCATACGCTATGGAGATTTAAATTAAGCAAATTATATTAAGAGGTTTCAAAAATTAACAATTAGATCCCCGATATTTAGTAATAGGTAATATAATTTTAGGGTGAGTAATAATTTATATTATTTGTAGAGACCAAAATGTAATTACCCCCTACGGTATAAATTTAGGGTTCCCAGTTGACAGAGACAAAGAAGAAATCTGATCAACCTGCACACACCAACAATCCATATCTAAACGAAGTGTTGTTCCTCGGATTGGAGATGATTTCGTTTGTTCGGGATTACATGGAAGAAGCAAGTCGACTTCCACTCTTTGCAGTATGTTTGCTCTCAATTCTACTCTCAGCTATTGATTTCCCTGTATCTATTTTTCTTGTATCAAGGGAAGAATTACTGTAACAACCAAATAACTAGTACATAGGCAACTTCAGGTGGTCGTGATTCTGTGTTCCTGGGTTTTATTTTTTGTTCTTGATTCATATAGCTTTTCGATTATATAGTTTTCCAATTGGGTTGTGTTTGCGTTTGATTTTGGAAGTTTTGGTTTTCGATTGTGTTGGGTTTTGTTTGTTATTTTATTATTTTTTTAATTTAGTAAAAATTCAGAGCCCTTGACTTGAATCAATCATACGGTGTAAGTTTATCATTAATTTCATTAGGAATTAGTATAAGGGTATTGATGTTATTTTACAGTTTTAAATCACCTTTTCAACAGAAGTCAATTCCAACCACCAGAGGCGGGGACGAGTTTGTATGTTTCCGAAAGTACAAGAACGAATTTTTTTTTTTTAAACCTCAGGGGTTAAATTTTATTATCCTTTAATTGAAACCTTATGGGTATATGTGTAAAATATCCCTCTATGAACTCTAGTGCTAAAGACTAAAGTTATGACAATAGCACGCTCAAAATTAAGAAAACTTATGTTAAACGATGGAAATTAATTCAATAAATCTTATGAATGTATGTGTATGTGTCCCGCTATAATAATTGTTTCCAATCATTTTTTTTTGTTATACATTTTTTTTTGAATATTACTAAATAAACGACCAATTCATATAACCAACCTATATAATCTGACGCAAACATAGATAATAAATAAATAAATAATAAATATGATAATAATTATCCAATCAAATAGTGTTTGACTTTATATCTAAATTGGATAGTGTAAGACCTAATTATATTAAAGCTTAGGGTTTCTTTATATGGTAAGGAAACCTAATTAGGCTAACCCTATTATATTCACTATTAGCCATTTAAGAGAAGTATAATATTAGTAAGCAATAATAGTCACTACATTAACTTCAGTTATCACAAAACAAAACTATGTAAAGACAGATATTGCTATCTACTAGTTCAAATCCACTACAGAAGTACAAACATCTATGGAGATTATTATGGTTGTTCTGGTAATACCAACACACCATAAATGTTATTCAATCTTGGAGTATCGTGAGACTTCCTGTAGCAGATCATGGTGATATAATCTTGTCGATTAATACCCTATAATGAATATACGCTTCTAACAGTTAGATTATACTACATCAGATTGTATGAAGTGCAGTCGTTTAAATAGGTTGTACATGTGTAACTATTCTTTTAATTTATATTATGTTCAATTAATTAAAATTTAAACCATTTTAATTATATGATGGTTTGAAATTTTATTATTCTGAGATTGAAGGAAATAGAGATGTTTAAAAAAAAAGTTTTGAAAATGATTCAAAAACTAACATAAAGGTCATTTACGGAGTGTATGGGATTTATAACATTAAAAAATTTAAAATATCGTCCACCATTCCATCTATCTCAGCCTCTCATCCCATTTATTAGAGATTTCTTGTATCTCTGTCTTATATTTTTCTCAATCTCTCTCCAACTCTACCATTGTGGTCAATTAAAAATAAAATAAAAAAATTATCAAAACTTAGATGGGTATGTTTTGTTCGGGTTGATTTGGGTNTTGGGCGTGATTCAATAGGTTGATAGTGGTGTGTTTTGCTATTAGTGGTGGCATAGATGGCCATCAACAACATGAATATGCTTGACCAGGTCATACGCACGCCATCCGTACGCTTTTGTTTAACCGTGTACCCACATAGGACCATCTTAGTCTCAAAATAGTACAAGGCATGTTATGTTAAACATGTGGAAGATTTATCCTTGTAACAAATCACCCCCACCGGAAGAGCCCAATGTCCTCATCAGAAGGGTGATCAGAAGGGTGTTAATCTACTAATTTTCTCATAATGTGATTTTCATCTCTTATGTAGCATTTAACGTACTACTGTCTTTTAACCAAATTAGATACTTTGTTCGTTGACACTTGTATAGCTTCAACGAATAATCCTTTATCACATTGCCTTTACATAACAGGACAAGCTTACTTGGTTGTTGGTGCTCATCCATCTACTAAGTCTTCATAAAAGGCTTCTAGGAAACTCATACAAACANCTAAATGAATGTTTTATACCTATAAAACATTATGTTGACAACCACGCATAACCATCCTATGCTAATAGAATCAGGCCTCAATTTATTGTTTTACCACTATCATTCTTTCTTCTTTAGAACGTTAGTGACTTCTTGTTGTGTACATTGAACTCCAATGTTGTCTCATCACCAATCCTCATTGATTGACAATGTAAATGTTACAATATTAACTGTGTCAAGTAAATTAACCCAACTTTTGTGACCCATGTCATATAATATTATAAATTTTCTCTTCATATCCCATCATCACGCTCAATTT
Source organism: Bursera palmeri (assembly GCA_026225775.1). Taxonomy (NCBI): domain Eukaryota; kingdom Viridiplantae; phylum Streptophyta; class Magnoliopsida; order Sapindales; family Burseraceae; genus Bursera; species Bursera palmeri. The sequence goes on from JANKKB010007341.1 coordinate 8,972, forward strand.
TCAAATTAATGATGATTAGCAATCAAAACATTTCAACTCTAGCCTCATAGAGTTGTAAAGTGCCATCCAATATGCTCATGAACTGAATCACTCGGTTATTTTTTCATTTTGGATTTTTAACCATTACCATATTGTTTTAATACAACTCTTCTGCCACTTTTCTTTAGGTAGGCATTTGACGCTTATCAACCTTTATTAGCCACAACGAATTACACCCTTGAAGACCCATGGCTTTGTTTTCTCCGTCTTGCCTTGTTGTTATGCAAAGCAAATTCGACATACTCCTACATGTCTTGTTATTGGCCGAAAATGAAGCTCTTATAATATCACCACTCTATAGACCCTTCAGATGTCCAACCTCATTTTTGTTATTCACTCTATTGTTCCCTCATTTGAGAACATAGAAATTGATATATTCATTTGGTGCATTTGTCCCTGAAAGCACCCTTTTATCACTACAGTGTTATCCTATAATACCAACATGTTATATAAACTTATTCCAACTGAATGGACTCTTCATCTAGTAGCTTGTCTCATCTTTTCTTGCTCCATATCTCGAAAAAATGCCAAATGGTAAGGAACTTGTGTAAAGGCCTTGCACCATATTCATTTTCCATTGTAGTGTTCACTCCACGTGTCTCATTTGGCACAAGCTAAAAAGACCTAAAAGGTGTTTCATTGGCATTTTTTGAAACAACTTGATTTTGCTTTATTCTCTACCACTTGATTTTGCTTTATTTTTTCCCTTTTTCAAGCCGTCCTTGAACTCTTTAGCATATTGGATTGATGGCGTATCAAATCTCTCATTCACTAATAGTTTGCATTCACCATCATTGGTTCTTTATAGTCTGCCATAAAGATTAACCATGAGTGTTGGATTAAATACATCTTATGTTAAATGAAGAAATCTATTTCTAACATGAGCTCTAAGTCATCAAGAAGTACCATAATCATGTTCACTTGCCTCTGCCATGTACCAATTTTCATGGTTTTTCATGGTCATGATTGCCATTTCTCCACTGGTATCTCATTAAATTTCATTATTTTCACCTTACGAGGAGATTTCTTTTGGCTACACCCTAGCCCATCAACTTCCTTCGTTGTTAGGAAAGTATGTAACCCTAGTATATAGCATGGTGTTCATCATATTTCCATTGATGACTGACTTCACGTACATTAGCCTTCTAGACTAATTGGTCTTTGTAACATTGTTAAACATTTGAATAAGATTGACTCTTGCAGAAATCAGCTCTTTCTCAAAGTCTTCTTTATTGCTCTTGCTCATAAAAAAGATTGACATATCCATTTTGGACAATGGAATTTTGTTTACTCACTTTAAATTAAGTATCCAGTTCCCCCTCTTACCTTATGAGGTCCATCACAAATTAAGCACCCAATGCCCTTCTTTCCTTCTGAATCCTATTGTTTAGTTTTACTGGACTCTGTTTCCTTTTTACCATCATCCTTCTCGGAAGCTTCAGACTTTTTCTTCCCTTTGAACTTCTTGGCTGGAGAAGATAACCCAAGCTTATACTCCACTAAGTTATCCATTATTGTAATTGATGTTAGCAAGTCTCTAACTAATTGCCTACATAGCTCAATTTGTATCCACAATTGCAAACCTGACATAAAGTTGAAGGGCTTGTTGTCATGCAAATGATTTTATGTCTAGCATTAATTAGCTGAACTCCTTCATTTAATCTCACACTATACCCATATGCTTAAGCTTTTTTAAGCTCTCCCCTGCAAGCTAACTTTTGTTGGAAAATAGGAATTGAACCTTTAATTCCTGTTTGAGCATCTCCATGTCTCAATTGTTATGTCCTCTTAAAGTTGAAAGTGGCACCAAAGTTTTGCATCACCTTCCAAGTATATGCTAATGATTCTTACTTTCTTGGCTTCCTACACTCTAGCAGCCTTAAAGTATTAAATCCATATCTCGCAAGAAGTTATCAAGCTCTTTGGCACTCCTACCACCACCAAAAGGCTTTGGTTTTTAGGCACCTTGATTTTTAACACCACAATGTCTCCCACAACAGGTGCCTTAAGGACTACATACTTTGGTATTCTAATCTCAGTCTATCCCACGTCTGTCAAGACCAACTTGAACTTCTCGTTTACCTCGTGTATGAACTCCTCTAGAATCTTACACACAGTTGCAATCTTAAAGCCATGCATCTCATATTGCATAGCGAACCATACGTGGTTCTAGCTTATGGAGCGCCAATCAGTTCCTTCAATCGAGCAATTCTTTCTTAAGAATACTACTAGACATGATGGTTAAAAAAAGTAAAAATGTTTAGGAATCTAGATTTTGTTGTTTAACCTTTGTCGTAACTTGTTCACAACTTTTAGCCAACCTGACTTTGATTCCACTTGTTATAAGGCTTTTTGTTGATATGTAGATTGCCTTGCGATGATGTTTAAGTCTTGCTCAGCCAACCACTCAATAAATGGCCTAATAGGTTAACAAATTTTTAAGCCACATACATACATTAGCAATTTTCAACACAAAGCACATAATATTTCACTAACTCTTTGGTTGGATCGGACAGGGACTTCTATAAAGATCTTCCCAATTATTAATCATACTCAAAGTCAAAGCAAAGTCACGGCATGGGACGCTCAAAAAAATAACGAGAATCGACGTTATAGTGGTGTTACGAGATAGCGATTTCTTGTATAGAAGAATAGATCCGCGAACCAATTGATTGACCATAGATGCGAACTGATCGACTGCTATCTAAGAGAAGATAAGTAGTTATTCTATCGTTCAAAGGCAAAGGAAGAACATGTAACGGCTTGCCTAGATCTCGTATTTCCCACATGAACTTCTAACTTTCCTTTACTACTTAAAGAAAAGATTACAGTCCCACCTGAAGGATGTGTTCTGAAATGCTTATAAACACTCTCGATCAGTCACACTATTTAACCCTCATCCATGTGCTTCAACCTCTTTTGCTCTTTGCCTCTATGCTTATGTTTCACCTCTCTTGTTGTTTCCAGCCAATATTTTGGTATATATTTATACAAGTTTTAGCCAACAATCGTAACTAGTTAAGATATGTCTTAATCCTTCAAAAACTAATGGCATTATGCCACGTAGTATATTGTAGTTGACAGCCCCAACTATTAAGATAATTTAGCACGCTCCTATGCTACTTCGCAACCTTACTATCCTATATGTAAGGATCTTAACCCTTGCATAGAAATCAACTAGGTCAACCCTTATCTTTATGACTTGTCTCTCTCCTTGATTGTAGGATGACATGAATTTTTCAACCTTCCAAATCAAGGGCAGTCAACATGTGCCTTCCACTTTCCATCTTTTAGGAATATGTTTGACCAGGTTATACTTATGCCAATGGGTCTAAAACTAACCGTTACCATCAAGCCACCTTGTTGCACCATGTGTTACTTGCTGTGTGCCATTCCTTTGCATACTTGCGCATTGTGTTGCTCTATACTAGTGTGCCATTTTACTGCCATACTGCATGCATGTGCGCCATGTTACTCGTTGTCGAAACTAATCCTCGCATGTTCCCCAGACCACTTGCATGCTTACGCTAATGTCGTACCACATTACCGAATAAGTGCCTTTTTACACACCTACTTTACGTGTCAGTGTTCACACTACTACATAACGAATGTATCTTCTCATTGTGCTGCATATCCCTTTGTTAGCGTTCCTACTACATCACACTATTTATGCAGTCATATCTTCGCATTGCACTGCAAATCCCCTTCTATCAGTGTACATATTTTGCCATGCTTGATGTTACGTGCATCTGCCTTTCCTATGCCACATAATTTTGCAAGCCTCGTTTAACACCTACCCATGCGCCTTTGTTTGGCAGTGTACCCATACAGCTTTATTTTAGCCTCAACATAATGCAAGGCATGCTATAATATGGATGTCAAAGATTTTTCACAAGGCGTTCCCACTACGTCACATAATTTTGTTTGTCATAAGGCTTTTTGTTGATATTTAGCTTGCCTTAGGATGGCGCTAATTCCCGCTCAACCAACTACTCATTAAACCTCTCAAGAGATTAACAAACATGCACGCTGCATGCACATACTAACAATTTTCAATATAAGGTATAAAATATTTCATGGAAGCACCGACTTCCAACAACTCACACAAAATTCACCATCATGGTCTAGTTGCTTATGATTTGAAGAAAAATAAAGAATGTTATAACTGTTATAATTTTAATACAAATGCTAATAATAGAAAGCAAATGAGTATACAGACATTCAACCATACATATATGAAATAACAAGAGAGAAAGATTGTGGGGCTAAAAGAGCAACAGATGCAATTAAATAAAGGTAAAGTAGAAGAGAGAAATTGGTGAGAGAAGGCACGAGAAGTGATGGAGAGAAATGAGAATTAATAATAATCCTTAAACATATCTATATTACAAGAGTTTGGGGGGCTATTTATAGAAGGATTACCACCCTTTACAATAAATGAAATTTTGACAACATAAGGTCCAATAATAATTGACATTTCATAAGCCAATAGTGAGAGGACATTTGGTCTGCAATAAATGCTCCTCTACCTCCTCACTTGTTTTGATGGAAATTCACATTTGTTTATAATACTCCCTCTTAAATTCTACCGCTTCAAATAATTGTATTTGACTTTGCTATAGAAAAACTTAGTGGGTTAAAAACCAAAGCAGAGAAATAATTATAAAGTGGTATTGGATGTGTTTAATATTGCCTCATTAAAATCCTTATGAGGAAAACTCAATAGGACAAAACCCCGATTTAAGAGAAAAAAATACAGTGCGCATGTGTCTAACAATGCTCTATTTGAATAGATACTTCCCCTTATAAGACCAAGAATATATTGCACTTGATCTATCAGAAGTTTTCTTGTAACGATCATAATTTGAAATACCTTATTAGTATGTAATCACAAATTCAACAAATACATATCCAATTTTTCAAGACTAATAAATTAAAGTAATCACATTTACTGTAGGTATTTATCAATTTCACGTTTCCATAGGAAACTCTATAGCACAAGTCATGCTTTTGATAAGCGATCATATGTTTTCGTATTTTCACATAAGTAAACTCAACCAGAATTGCATCTTTTCCAGTTAGGTCAGTTATGTCATTGACAACAGATTATCTCTCGTCCCTACATCTCATTAAGGATATTATCTTCCTCAAAAGTTTTGACCTTTTACTGTCTTTACTAGGACAAAGTATTTTTGAACCTTACAAGGGCTTGGTTTTGTCTCTACTAGGATAAAAAGTATGTTACCTCTCCATGGGCAACGAAAAGATTTAGCTCCAGTGGGTTAATATTAACTTTGAGAAAATGTAGAATTTGAATTTCTTTTACAAGAAGAAAAATTTGCCACTCTACATACAAAGTGGTTAGATGAGTTTATCGATGTCTTTTACATTGATCAATAAAATTAACAAAGTTTTAGTTGGTGCATTACATATAAAATAGTAGAAAAGATAATAAAATAAATATAAACAGTGATCTAAAGGTATAAACAAAAATAATAAAGACTTCTCTATATTTAGTGTTTCAATTTTTGTCTTCGAGAAAGTCTACAAAGTCAAAAGGAGAAGTGTTCATTTTATCTTAATCTTTTTCCTATAAAACGGAGAAACAAAAATAAGAAAATAATTGACTATAAAATAAAGTGACAACCATAGAACAACGAGAAAATAATTGACTATAAAACAAAATGATAACCACAGAGCATACTCATAAAAATTGTTGGTTATATAACATAATATATGCAGTATGCTACTTACTACTATTCGTGCTGATAACATATTATAATTTTAGTACAAATGATAATAAAAAAAAGCAAAGGAGTATACAAACATTCAGCCATACATATATGACATAGCAAGAGAGAAATATTGTGGGGCCGAAAGCAAAAGATGCAATTGAATAAAGGTAAAGTAGAAGAGAGAAATTGGTGAGAGAAACCAAGAGAAGAGATGGAGAGAAATGAGACTTAATATTAATTCTTAAAATGTATCTATGTTACAAGAGTTTGGGGGTTGTTTATAGAAAGACTGTGGCCCTTTACAACAAATGAAATTTTGCCAACCTATAAGGTCTAATAGGAATTGCCATTTCATAGGTCAATAAATAAATAACATTTGGTCTGCAGCAAATTGCTCCTTGACCATCTCACTTGTTTTAGTGAAAATTCGCATTTATTTATAACAATAACTGCAATTTAGTTGGATTTTCATGTAATAGTGAATACACACATAAGGATATGGATAAGTTTTATTTATTTATTTTTTTACAAATATTTTAAAAGATAATTAAAGTAACCCATTAGATTATCTTCCATAATGCTAGCATTGTCTCTCGATCATTTTATGAAATTTGTCCAACTTTATTGCCTATATATAAGAAAAATATCTGTTAATTGTAAAGTAGTGCCTCGTAATAAACATTCAATCTCATCTAATATTGATCAATTGTACAATTTAAATTTGATTTAATTGAATTTTATAGTGATATATTTTTAAGTTTATTATAAAAAAGTTATTTACATTATAAATTATGATAATTTTATTACTTAGCAAAGTAAGAATAAACTAGTTAATTTGTCCAAATCATTGAGTTGAATTGATCTATTTTTTACCAATAAAGACAAAATTTTCTTCGAAATTAATGAATAATGACCCAATTGGCGAAGGTTCGATAAAACCGGGACAGGATAATCCTAATACCCCACTAGAGTATGACAAACCCACATCCAAAGTGAACCTTAATTATTTCACTGTAGTCGGCGCCAAAGCACATAAACCTAAATCTACCACCGCAAGCTCTCACTCTCTGCCGCCAAACATAGGCTCCTTTCAACGATATTTGCGTCAGAGAAAACGCCAAAGAGTTGCATAGATCCAATTAAATGTAAATCCTGAATTATGTTTTTTAGCTATATGTTTATATCAGTTAACAAGAAGCATTTTTTTTTCTGCAGAGAGATGGCTGACAAAGCAGTGACGATTCGAACTAGAAAGTTCATGACCAACAGGCTTCTATCGAGGAAGCAGTTTGTGAGTTCTAGATTTCAAACTCTTTTAGCTTTTCTTTGAAATAATGTTTCACTTGATGTAGTGTTTGGTTGCCAAGAAAATGTAAGAGGGGAAAAATAAGGAAGTAGATTTTAATTATTTAAAACCTGGGATAGCTAGAATGGACTTCACTCAAACAAGGGTTTAAAGTAATTAAATTGGATAATTTATGTGATATTTTCATTTAATCTTAGACCAAATATCATATGACACATGGAATTTACTTAGTTGTTTTACATTATTTTCATTTATTTAGCTTTTGGAAAATTATAGCTACAAATGGTCAGTTTATGTGAGTACTTCGCTTGAAATTGTTTAATAATTGTTACTTCAATTGGTTTAGTTTATGAGATATCATTTTATTTAGGAAATAAGAATCCGTGATAGATAACATTTGAATTTTATTTTATTTGTTTATTTGTATGTTTGGTTTTTCACAGGTTATTGATGTTCTGCATCCTGGAAGGGCCAATGTTTCGAAGGTACTATTGTTATTACTTTTTCACTGTATTCTTTTTTCTGCGATATTTATTTATTTGTTCTGTTGTGTTTAACTTGGACTTTTTATGAAGGCTGAGTTAAAGGAGAAATTGGCAAGGATGTATGAGGTGAAAGATGCAAATTCTATATTTGTATTCAAGTTCCGTACCCACTTTGGAGGCGGAAAATCAACTGGTTTTGGGCTGATTTACGACTCAGTTGAGAATGCAAAGAAGTATGAACCGAAGTACAGGCTAATCAGGGTAAGTTAAGCTTACGCCATATACAAATGTTGACCCCGTGATTATGGTTTGCAACTGTTCTTCAGTCTTTTCTTGCAAATGCTTCATCTATATTGTGTCAGATTCTTTTAGGGAATCTAACTTTTTCTTTGTCATGTACTGTAAAAGTTGTAGTAAAAAATCTGTCCGGAAATGATATGTATGATTTATATGGTGGATTTTTGAAAGCCTGTGGAATCTTGATCTGATGAAAAGTTAAGTAGATGCCTGTGTGATGGTAAATATATGGATGACAATTAACCTTGTGGAGGAGATTTCCTAAGGTTTAGATTTGTATTTAGAAAGTTTGGAAAACTGTAATTTGCTTTTAGTTTTAGATTTGAATTTTTTTTTTCTCCTTACCTTGAAGTTCTAATTTGATGATAGAAAAAAAATCAATTGGGAATTTCACTGTTCATCTATGTTATTGATTGCTTGCTGCTTCCTTCTTGCATTTTATTCTGAAGACTTTTTGATATCAATCAAATCTTAGTTTGAGATGAAGAGTTTAGAAAATGCCTCTGTTCATCTATGTTTGCATTGTTGTTACTTCGACATGGGTTAAAATTAATGACTTCCCTTGCCCTTCTTTCTCTTCTATTTGTGGATTGTGCTACTACACAGTCCCGTCATGCACCAGTGCATTTGTCCATTCATTTTCCTTGCTGAATTTATTGCTTGTTGTGATGGTAGAATGGACTAGATACTAAGGTGGAAAAGTCAAGGAAGCAGTTGAAGGAAAGGAAAAACAGGGCAAAGAAAATTCGAGGTGTAAAGAAGGTAATAAAGCTATATCGTTCTGCAATTTGAATTCAATTTTCATCTTTAGATCTCTGTCCCACCTTCAAACTGTTGATAAACATATATTCGTCTGCAGACCAAGGCTGGAGATGCTGGCAAAGGCGGGAAGAAAAAATGAGGGCTTTGGGCTAGCTTCTTGTATGAACATGAAGGGTTCCAAGCAATATTTTTTTTTCTTTGTTAGCTATAAAATGTCCAATGAGGCATTGATTTTATTTTATTATTATTTTTTTGGGTAACCTCATGCACTGTAGTGTTTGCTTAACTAAAAGGGTTCTTATATAAGGTTTATCTTTCTGGAGTTTCTTATCTAGTTTTGGATCCAAGTAGAGTTTGTATTTTACCAGAATGGAAATAGAAATTTCTCAGTCAAACTTAGCTTTTTGCTCCATATTCTAAAGATGGAAGTATTGTCTGCAAGGCATTTGACCATAGGAAGAAGAGCTGCAAGGTCGATCCACCATGAGTTGCATGGATCAACAATTGACTGCTGGTTAAATGTGAATGTCAAACTTGTGTATCCTATATCCGTCTGACCATCAGCTTTATTTTGCTTTTACACTTGACTGCTGCAGCCAATGCCCTAGCGTGTGTTGAAATTGTAGTGGGAATATTCGCCTTTTATGTATAACAAAAAAAGAACTAGATTTGGAGATGTCTTTTGTATGATGATGAAATTGTTTATGTAAGAGATAATCTCTCAAATGGGTGCTTTTAACTAGCCTTTAGAAGATATAGTCGAATACCATGTTAGTAAATCGGTAACCTCAGCCGCTTTAGATATAAAAAGTTACTTCTAAACTAAATTACATATTAGTAAGATTCGTAAGTGGTATCCGTATTTCTGCATAATATAAATATAATTATGTTAGAGGACATGTCATCTTTTGGTTTCTTCTATTTATTTATTTATTCCAATATTATTGACTAAAACACAATTATAATTAGTAATTTTAAGTAAAGTATTTGTTGTATGTGTTGTATATGGGCTGGCGAAGAAAGGCAGAACCAATGGTTAAAAACAAAACAAAACAAAACGAAAACCAAAAAAAAAAAAAAAAAAGAATTATATGCAGGCATGCATGGTGAA
>JANKKB010007341.1:18756-31048 GCA_026225775.1 Bursera palmeri
CAGCTTTATTTTGCTTTTACACTTGACTGCTGCAGCCAATGCCCTAGCGTGTGTTGAAATTGTAGTGGGAATATTCGCCCTTTATGTATAACAAAAAAAGAACTAGATTTGGAGATGTCTTTTGTATGATGATGAAATTGTTTATGTAAGAGAATCTCTCAAATGGGTGATTTTAAGTAGCCTTTAGAAGATATAGTCGAATACCATGTTAGTAAATCAGTAACCTCAGCCGCTTTTGATATAAAAAGTTACTTCTAAACTAAATTACATATTAGTAAGATTAGTAAGTGGTATCCGTATTTGTGCATAATATAAATATAATTATATTAGAGGACATGTCATTTTTTGGTTTCTTCTATTTATTTATTTATTCCAATATTGTTGACTAAAACACAATTATAATTAGTAATTTTAAGTGAAGTATTTGTTGTATGTGTTGTATATGGGCTAGCAAAGAAAGGCAGAACCAATGGTTAAAAACAAAACAAAACAAAACGAAAACCAAAAAAAAAAAATTGAATTCTATACAGCCATGCATGGTGAAGTCAAGTGGGTAAAAATTCTGAAAACCCAGCCTAGTTTTTGTCAAAACAGCTATTGATACCTGATCACATCACAGGGAACAGAACAAGCCCAGTATTTCTTCACCTAAAATCCACTCTAGATAGTATTGTCTCGTCCCGTCTCTCCACGCGCCTTCTTCCGCGTTTTTACGTCACTTCCCATCGTAAAATCCTAATCCTAATCCTATCTACCTTGTACAGTTAAACCGTAAAAACAGCCAGTCACCTCACTTCAACTCTCCCTGATCCTGCCACCTCGGTTTATGAACGGGTCCCACGTCACGTGGCGAGATCTCAACGGATACATGTCATCTACCTCGCTCTCGCGATATGAGATTTGGAGGGAAAGTAATTACTGCCACTGTGAACACTTAATTAAATTAAAAGAAATTAAAATAATTAAAAATTAAAGGGGAAAAAAAAGAGGGAGAAATTAGTACATTGAAAAAGTGGCATTATAAACCAAACCCCAAAACTCTCTCTCTCTTTCTCTCTCCATCTCTTGTTTCTTTCGCCGGGAAATTATTACGTCAGCAATCGGTGACTTCTCGTGAAATCTTCCTAAACGGGGGGCGTGAATCTTTCCGGCGAGGTAGTGTTCTTTGTCGATTCTCCGCTAACGCAGCTTTTGCGTAATGTGAAAAAGCAGAAGTGTTTGTTTGCATATTTTCTTTATTTCCTTTGGATTTTTTGGTATTAGTTTTGCTTCAGATCTGGTGGTTTTTGGTTTGAGATTTTGATTGAGAGATATTTTGGGTTTATAATGGCTCCCTTTCTTCCGATTTTGGCGTGTAATTTGCGAAGATTTTGAATAACAAGCGGAACTTTTGAAATTTATGATTTATTTTTCTGTTTATGGTAAATTTGGCATGGTTACGAATAGAATTTTCGAAATTTAGGGTTCTGTTTTGATTAATTGGTGTTTATGGCGGAGAGTAGGAGATCTAGTGACCAATCAGGGATCGTTTTAAAGAATAGGAGCTCTTCGGGTTGTTTAATTGTGAGAAAAAAGAGTGAGGATGTTAGTGTGGCTGGTTCCTCAGGAACACGAAAGGTTTTTGAGTCAAAGAAGGAAAAAAAGAGGTCTAGGTCGGTTATGAGCGATTCCGGGTCCAGTGATGAGCTGTTAATGCCACCGCGTAGAAAGATGGGCTCTGAGACAATAAGGGTCTGTAATGGTTTGAGTGTTTTAGAGAAGGGTGTTGTGGAAGAGAGTGAGTTTGGTAGGAAGAGGGATAGGAATAGGGTTGAGCGTGTTAGGCGCAATGAGGGTGGATTCATTGGCAGGAATGATGGGCATAGTGATAGGAAGAGGAATAGGTTAGACGTGTTTGAGTTTGATGAGTATGATGTCGTTGATGGGGAAATGATGAGGAGGCGGAAGCATTTGGAGGATAGTAGAGTGGATATTGGGGGAAGAAGGTTTTTGGGGTCAATGGGTTTGGGAAGAAGTGGGATTGACAGGGAATTTGATACTGGTACGAGTAGACATGCTGTTGTTGATAAGAGAAAGAATTTGTATCTTGAGAGGACAAGTAGCTTTAATCAGGGTGGCATGAATAGGTTTGGGATGGATAGGGATGCAGGTCGGATGCCTATATCTCTGTTGAGAGAGAAGTATATGGGGGATCCAGATGAACCCATTAGGCTTCAGGGAAAAAATGGGGTTCTAAAGGTGATGGTGAACAAGAAGAAAAAGATGGGTGAGCCTGTGAAGAAATATGATCGTTTGGATGCTGAGGAAAACCGAAATAGTTCTCGAGATAATAAGAGGAATGTGCCATTGCATCCTCCGTCTTACTTAGAAACAGAAGTTCTTGAGAAACCTTGCTCATTTGTGAGGACAGAGAAAAATCAGATTAATTTGCAAAAATCTCTGTCAGCCAAGAAGAGTAAGGGTGATATATCTGATTCAGATAATAGTGATACTGCATTGAAGCTGGGATCAAAGAGAAGGGAAGCTCGTAAATCCATCAAAGAGGTTAGTTCTGAAAGTGAAAAAACTCCTGGTGGAAACCTCACATTAACTGGAAGCAAAGAAGGGAAAGTCAGGCGTGGTAGTGGCACTGAAAAGCAAAAATTACGTGAACGGATTAGGTCAATGCTTGTGGAGGCAGGTTGGACGATAGATTATAGACCTAGAAGGAACAGAGACTACCTTGATGCTGTGTACATTAGTCCCGGTGGAACTGCTTATTGGTCCATCATCAAGGCATATGATGCACTTTTGAAGCAAAATGAAGAAGATGAGGCCAAACTGGTTGCTGATGGTTCTCCATTCACTCCGTTATCGGATGAAGTACTTAGCCAATTAACTCGAAAGACACGAAAGAAGATTGAAAAAGAAATGAAAAAGAAGCAAAGGGATGGCAGTCAAAGTGTGAATACTAGAGAAGCTGCTGCAAGAAAATTGTCAAGTGCCAGGCATGATGAGGAGAGTATGGACAGTATTAGCCACGAAGAGAAACTAAGTTCCTTCTTAAAGCAGGGTGGCAAATCATCAAAGAGTAGAATGAATGAGAATGGCGTTGTTTGCCAGAACTCAAAAGGTCAGAGTTCTAGCCGTCATTTGCATGATGGTGATGAGAAACCATCTTCTACGTCTAATTCTCATATGTTGCATGGAAGAAAAAGTAAAAAGCTTGGCAGATGTACTTTGTTGGTTCGTGGTTCTAATGAGGGTTCAAATTCAGAGACTGATGGCTTTGTTCCATATTCTGGAAAGCGAACACTGCTTTCCTGGCTGATTGATTCAGGGGCTGTTCAGTTGAGCCAAAAGGTGCAGTATATGAATCGTCGGCGGACGAAAGTTATGTTGGAGGGCTGGATTACGAGAGATGGCATTCATTGTGGTTGCTGCAGTAAAATCCTCACAGTTTCAAAGTTCGAGATTCATGCAGGAAGCAAATTGCGTCAACCATTTCAAAACATATATTTGGACTCTGGGATTTCCCTTCTGCAATGCCAAATTGATGCATGGAATAGACAAGAGGAGTCTGTGCACATTGGGTTTGACTGTGTAGACATTGATGGGGATGATCCAAATGATGATACTTGTGGCATATGTGGTGATGGTGGGGATTTGATATGTTGTGATGGTTGTCCATCAACATTTCACCAGAGCTGCCTAGATATACAGGTATGTCTACATTAATTTGATTTTGCTCATATTGGTGGATACTTGAGTTTTGTCTTTTTTTTTTTCTTCAGTATGTTGTTGTGGTTCAATTTTTCTCTAAATTAAGGTTAATGAATGTGGAAAGGCTCTAAATGTGAAGAAATTTCTCAGTTTTTGATAGTTGAGGTGAACATGTGGACAAATGAATTTTGTTATTTGAATTTGTGGTGTCAGATGCCAAATAGCATATTTGTTCCTTTTTTTCCTTTGGGGACACAGTTTTGGGGATTGTGAAATTAAATCTCTTTAGCATATGAGTAGATAGAAGAAACTGGGTAGGAGTTTAGGTACTTGGACTTGCTCTAATTAGATTGATAGGACATTCTTTGTTAAGCACAAAGTGGTATATAGGAGTAAGATAACCCTTAAATTTAAACAGCATGATAAACTTCCAAAAAGAAAAGATTCAAGCTCTTTTTTCATACTCATGTAAGAATTGTTTTCGTAAGTGTTGCTGGTATGTTCTTGGAGTCAATTCTCTTAATATCTTGAACTAACTTCCTCAAATAGTTTGCAATAGCAGTGTGGTTATTTCATGACTAACTGTAACACCTAATTCTTCTTTGTCATTTAATGATCAGAACTAGGTATTAATGTTCATTGGATGAGGTTTTTTTTGTCTGAAGCAGGGAAACAAATTTTTATCCAGCTTACCGTTGAAAGCAAACTAAACCAATTTATTTGTGACAATGGTGTGCTTGTGGAAGGTTTGCTTAGTAGCTATGCATATTTAAATTAGGTATTTAATTATTTCATCATATTGCAGATGCTTCCACCTGGTGATTGGCACTGTCCAAACTGTACATGCAAATTTTGTGGTTTAGCTGGTGATGATATTGATTATGGAGGTGATGTTGCCGCTTCTGCACTGCTTAATTGCAGCATGTGTGAGAAAAAATGTACTGTTTTCTCTTTCCTGGCTTTGTAAATTTTTTGTTTGCTTAATCAAGTAACCCTGCTTGCCTTTTTAAGAATTTTTAAGATTCTGATCAGAGTTAACATATCCTCTTTCTTAGATCACAAGTTATGCATGCGGGAAATGGATGCCGTTCCTGTTGATTCAAATAGTTCAATTAATTCTTTTTGTGGGCAGAAATGCAGAGAGGTATCACTTTCTTGCTTTCCTGAGTCTTGCATTTTTGGATTTCTTCGTACCACATTTAGGATTATTTATTTCTTCATTTGGATTTGCAATGCATTTCTATATGGTTTTTGCTAAGCGAGTTATTTAATATGGGAGCTGTTGCTGCTTCAGTATTTTGTAGCACGTGACATTTCTCATGCCACAGTTAAACATAGTCTTTGTTTCTTATTACTTCTTCTTTTCCCTTCTTTACTTGCTCTATGTAAAGTAATAGCAATTGAAGGGAGCCTTTATCTCGTTTACGTTATCAATACAATTCTATAGTTTCTTTATATATATATATAGTGAGCCTGTTGCTTTTCTTGTCAATCTTTTCGCTAGATTCAAGATTTCTTGTTGGAAATCTAATCTATGAACTTAAATATTCCATCTTCATCACTGGATATGTTACTTAGTTGCATTCGGGGATGGCAGTCTTGTGATTTGCAAATTGGACTTAAGTTATTTTGTTCCTCCATCAGTGAGATGGCATCTAGGTTACAACCATGTAATTTTATTCATCTTGGTTAACTTTTAAGCATCTGTGATACTGCAGCCATGGATTATGGCAAAAAATAGCATTTGAAGTGTAATAAAGTAAATTGGTGTCCTTATTTATGTGCCGTTTTTGCTTTGCTTTTCTATGCATTATGTTTTCTTTTGCTGCAGGATGTTTTTAAGAAGTATTTGTCTAGGTTTTTACAGATTTATGTCTTACTGGGACACTGAATTTGGGACCACATCATTGGATTTTACTTTTCTACCGTAGTGTCTTTATTACCATATATTACCAGAAATGATTATTTATTTATATTTTTTTAGCAAAAGAGGTCACTCTTCCTCTTTACTTGGTGTCTGGGGGTGCGTGAAGAGGGATATTGGGGGTGGGAGGGATATTCCTAGCTGCCTTCTCCTGGTTGGTGTGTTGTCTGTTTGGTAGTATAGGAATGTATTCTTCTAACCAGCTGTTTATTAGGAAGGTAAAATGTTGAAATTGTGTTTTTTGGTTGCTTCTGCAGCTGTTTGAGCATTTGCAGAAATATCTGGGGGTCAAACATGAACTAGAAGCAGGATTTTCATGGTCTTTTATTCATAGAACTGATGAAGATTCAGACACAATGCTTCGAGGACTTCCTCAAAGGGTGGAATGCAATTCTAAGCTAGCTGTAGCCCTGACTGTTATGGATGAATGCTTTTTGCCCATTGTTGATCGAAGGAGTGGGGTCAATTTAATTCATAATGTTCTGTATAATTCAGGGTAAGCATTTGGTGAAGTTGTTAGATGCAATGTTGATTTGCCTTTGTGTTTCTCTCAAATAATGCTTGGTGGGCCTAATAAATTTTTTAGTATGTTTATTATCTTGGAAGTTATTTGCATCTGAAGTGAGCATGGACTGGTTTTGTTTCTCTTTTTTCCTTAAAATCTTCACCAGTTTCATTACATTTATTAACATTGATGATGGTATGCATTTGCAGTGATGAATAAAACAGTACCATGTGCTCATTTGCACTGACAATCACTTGGCTGTGGGCAGTGCTTCGACTGAATGAGACCATAGTTAGTTGAAACTTAAAGCCACAGATTTTCTTTTGGCCTTGGTTATTCGTGATAGGTTATTTGACTTAGGTAGCATGCTTGATCTTTTTATATCAGATTTCAAGCCTTTAGATGAGTTCAAGGGACATTTTTGTCAATTTATTGTCCTCTTATTTGTTTTATAGTAAACTGAATGGCAGTTGGCCAATTGTTGGTGGGAGATGTGGCTTACAAGTTAAGATTGAGAAACATCTCTATTTTTTCGCACAATTAAGAACCTGGCCATTTTGCGGAACTAAAGGACGTATTATGTTACTCAAAATCATGGGCAGCTTTTCTCTATTTAGACCGTCATAACTTCTATAAGAACAAACTTTCCAAGAACATCTCTATTTTTTCACACAATTAAGCTATGACCTTTTCCATTTTGCTGAACTAAAAGACGTATTATGTTACTCAAAATCATGGGCAGCTTTTCTTTGTTTAGATCATCATAACTTCTATAAGAACAAACTTTCCAACATCCAGTGTTTAATGTTTATGTTTTTAGTTTTTTTTTAGTCTGACCTTTTTACTGACCGTAGTATTTGCAGTCAAGCATTGGTTATAGGAAAGATGTTATATGTCAAAGAGAAATTCGCATTTCCTTAATCATTTTGTTTATCCTAGTAACTAGGACAGGGTCCTATATCTATCTAGAAGTGACATTAATAATTAATCTAGTTCATCCCACTTGTAAAGACTTTCAGCTTCAGTTTTTGTCAATGCAGAGGCCGGACTCTGCTCTTTTAGTATGTGTTGCCTTTTGTTTGATTTGATGGCTAAATGATGGTCTGATGAAGTCATTGTTAGTATGCTACTGTGCTCTATTTAGCTTTGCAGTGCAAGCAAGTCCTACCGTTATTGGTTAATCAAAAAATGGACAAGTTTCTTTTAGTTTTCACTGTCTGTATTTTTCATAAATTTCATAGTTAATGCACCAGTTATTTCAATATTCATAAACTTTAACTAATTCTTCGATGAACACTTTGATGGTAGGCTCTTTCTTATGTTCTGCCGTCTGCATGCCTGTAACTTTTTATATCCTTTGTTGTGTTTGTGAATGTTTCTGGACTATTTGAACATAATATTTTTTCTTAGCAATCATGGTCTGTATTTCTTTCTCTAATAGAAGTTACTGTTTTTTCCTTGTATCTTTTTAAGATCAAACTTCAATCGGCTGAATTATAATGGTTTCTACACTGCTATTCTTGAGAGGGGTGATGAAATAATTTCTGCGGCATCTATCAGGTACCATGTGACATTTGACTGTTATTTTTTTTGTAAACCCAAATCCTTCGTTATTCCCTTGTTCACCGAGTTTTAAAGGTTTACACCTTTCTTCCATTGTTATTTTGATCCCTTAATTGTTAAAACAAGGACATGGGAAATGCCATGAAGTTAAACAGGATAAAAAAAAAAAAAAAGACAAAAGTAGCATGTTGATAATATATTGCTTGGTTCCTAATCAAGGAAAAAAGCTATTTCTGGCTTTGAGACTTGTTTTTGTTTTCCTCCATGTCAGTAAATTCTTATCATTACACTGTTCTTTGCTTAGTCTGGGTCCCATTTGAAAGTAGGAGTTCTATTTAAATGGAGTCTTTTGACGTGATGTATTTGTGGATTAGTATGCTGACAAAATTTGATCATTTCACTGCCTTTGCCTGGTTAGATTTCACGGAACTAAGTTAGCAGAGATGCCGTTCATTGGAACTCGCCATACATATAGGCGTCAGGGAATGTGCCGTCGACTTTTTTGTGCCCTTGAATCAGTAAGCTGTCTAAACTTTGTCCTTAAATTCTTGCTTATTTGTTGTTTGTCTGTATGTTTTGCCTTTTAACAGCTTCTTTCTCTCTACCCCATTGATCTAATCTTGTTTTTATTTTATTTGAAGGCTCTCTGCTCTCTCAAGGTTGAGAAACTGATTATTCCTGCAATTGCGGAACTCATGCATACATGGACGGGGGTTTTTGGTTTCACACCTCTTGAGGAACCCCTTAAACGAGAGATGAGGTCTTTGAATATGTTGGTATTTCCGGGTATAGATATGTTACAGAAACTGCTACTGGAGCAAGAAAGCAGCAAGGAGAACATGAAGGGTAGTTACTGGTTTTAGTTCATGCATTGTATCCTCTTTCTGGTTAAGCATATATTTATCTCTTTCTGGTTAAGCATATATTTATCTCCTTTTATTTAGCTGAGCCTTCTTTCTTCAACCACAGGTCCCAATCAAACAGAATTAAAGGCCGAGCCTGGCGTTACATCTGAGGTGGCAAATAAATCTAATATGGATTCCTCAGCTGAGCATGATACTGATAAGTGTTCTGATAGTGGTTTGCTTCATGCTAATGCAAATGGTGGGGTTGCTGCTTCCGATTTTGATTCCAAATGTCCATGTGATTCCTCTGATGGTACCTCTATGCCTTGTGCTTCTTTGGATGCATCAACTCATAACTCAGTTGAGGAGACACCGTGCCCTGATTCTCGATCAGGGGACAAGTTTGCTGAATCTGCTCCTCATGGGAAATGCCTTAACTCTAGTACAAGCCATGGTGCATTAGAGATGGAACATAAACCAGAGCAGAATTCTCCTTTGGCAGATATCACTCAGTCTAGTGAAGAGGGTGATATGGATGTTGTCCGTGAAATAGATGTTAATGTTACTGCTTCTCATGATGTTGAAATTCCTGTCTCTACTGAGAAAACTTTAAGTTCTGATTCTCAATCAGGGGACAAGCTAGCTGATTCTGCTTCTGAGATGAATTGTTTTTCTACTGGTGGGATCAGTCAGGGTGAACCGGAGAAGGGTAATAAACCAGAGTTGAGGTCCCCTGTCGGAGATAAAACTCAGTTTTCTGCTGACTCCAAAATGGAAGATGCCCCTGCAGTGGCTGTTAATGTTGCTGCTCATGAAGTCAAACTTGCAGTCTCAATTGAGGAAATTATACCCACTGATTCTGAATTAGGTGACAAGTCAGTTGAATCTGCTTCTGAGAGGAATTCTCTTTCTGTACCAGGCACAAAGAGCAATGTAATAGATGAGGAAAATAATCTAGTCTCTGATTCTCCTCTTGAAGATAACCTACTGTCGTGCAAAGAAGGTTATAAGGATGATGCCCGTTCAGTAGATGCTAAAGTTGCTTCTTCTTATGAAGTTGAAATTCCAGTTTCAGTTGAGAGGACTGTAACTATTGATTTGCAGTCAGAGGAGAAACTAGTTAAATCTGCTTTTGACAGGTCTCTTGTCTCTGAAAGGAGTCATGATATGCTAGAGGTAGAAAGCAAACCGCTATCAGATTCTCCTGTCAAAGGTCATGCCCATTCTTGTAAAGAGGTTGATATTGTTGATGCCTCCGTACCCTTGGTTAAGGGGTCTACATCTGCTGATTTCCAATCAGGGGACAAGGTAATTGAATCTGCTATTGACAGGAAATGTCTTTCTATCCCTGGTACAAGTGATGAGACATTAGACAAGCAAAAGAGACCTGTGTTAGACAATTCTGCTGAAGATGGTACTTGGTCGTGCAGAGAGTATGATATGGATGATGCCTGCACAGTAGATAACAGCATCACTGCATGTCAAACATGGGACAAGTCTGTTGAATCAGCTTCTAGGACGGAGTGCCTCATCTCAGAAACTAGTCATGATGAACTACAGTTAAAACAAAAAAGGGCATTGGACTCTCCTTCTGAGGATAATTTTCACTCTTGTAATGAGGGTAATTCGGATGATGATGTTGCACGTACTAAACCTGCCTCATGTCTAAGGGAAACTACTGAAGAGAAAGAAAGTGAGGCCATTAATGGAATTCCAGTTGGTGTGAATTCTTCTATGCAAGTTACACGTAAGAAGGGACATAAATTACATGTTTCTTCGGAATGTGGTTCTGAAGCAGCGGTTAGTGAAGAAAGTAGTTTAAATTCATGCAGTGATATTGTCCGAAATGCTGTGCCTGAAGGGAAAACTGAATCGAGTTCTGCATGACTTGGTCACATTGTTTTAAGCAGGGTGTCTTGAATGCTCTCTTTCACTCACATTCGCAGTTTTCATCCGTAATTTTTTGGTTTCTGGTCCCAATGTTTATTCTCTGATCGGATGATACCTTAAACTACAAGGAAAAGGTATTCAGCCTCTTGCATCGCATCTAAGACTCAAGAAATCATGCCCTTCATGCAAGTTCTTTTACTGAAGTCGATGCTATAGAGCACATTTTCCTTCTAGGGTGGTAGGCGGGTCTTTTATTATGCCGTTCAAAATGTATATAGATCATCAGTTCGAGTCTAGAAGTTGAATAGTTTGTCTATCAAGTGCTAATTATTTGATTTTTATGTAGCAATTCGTTTTTTATCTATGTCATCTCGTAACACTACAGACAGATTTGGGGCAGGTTGATGTTTGAGCAGCTTCTCTTGTAACTAGTTTTCAATACTTGCCTTGCACTGTTCGTGGGCACATTTTGGAAACTGGATCTCCTCCGTTGTATCCTCAAACGTTATGTCTTTCATTGTAGGCACACACATATATTTTCGGTCCAAAATGATTTAGTATTGAAGTGTAGTTTTGTTTTTAATAATTTTTAAATCCTCTTTTGGGGTCATTAAGGTTAATTGCGTACATATCTACCATTTATACACAATATTTAATTTTTCGCTTATAAAGTGAGTATAAATATAACAAAATCGAATGCATTATTAAGGAAATGTCGTATTAAAATTATGATTGTTATGTCATTGTTTGTATTGATTTATTATCTTTGATTGGGGTTTCTGGGCTTAAATTTTTAAATTATAATTGTAGCTGAAATTATGTGAAATTATTATTATTATTATTGTTTATTTTTGAGAGATTAAATGGTTAAAATTTAAATCTAATTTTAAATTAAAAAATTAAGGTAAAATGTCTCAATGTATTATTTTTTGTAATAAATTTAAACTAAATAATCTCGATGTTTAAAAATTANTGTCAGTTGAGATTTATAAATTGAATATAAATTTGAAAAATATAATTTTATGTATATAAGAAGAAAATAAAACAAAGCAACGATTGGTTAGAAATTATGAACCAAAACCAACAAAGCGGTGCGTTTTAACAAAGGCTTCTTTGAGCCTCAACGTAATTGTCTCTTGGCAATTCGTTTGAGATTCTTAGAAATGGAGCTCTCAGTACCACCTGGTCTTCCTCACCTCTCCTCCACCACCTCAGTTCAGCCACTTCTCTATAAACTCCAACCCAAAATCAATCTTCCGCGCAAGCCTCATATCTTCACACAATCCCGTTCCTTACTCCTCTCTTCAAACCACCGGATGAACTCCCTCACAACACGCGCCTCTCCAAACCAAGACGACAACAACAACGGTTCCACTCTCACTTCTACAACCGTTGATTCCGGTCAGCAATTTACCAACTGAATTTGATTTTAGTTATTTAACTTCGATTTGAAATTTTGAAAACTGATTACTTACGGTTTCAGGTCGAACTGGAGAAGTGAAAAGAGTCACAAAAGAGACCAATGTGTTCGTCAAAATTAACTTAGATGGCTCAGGAGTTGCTGACTCTACCACTGGCATTCCCTTTCTAGATCACATGTTAGATGTATGTCATTTTTTTTCTTTAATTAATGATTAAATTTGTATAGCTATTTATTTGGGTTATATTTGTTTGTTGATGGTTAGCAACTGGCTTCGCATGGGCTGTTTGATGTGCACGTGAGGGCAACCGGAGACATTCACATTGATGATCATCACACCAATGAAGATGTTGCGCTTGCCATTGGAACGGTAACTGTTTCAAAACATTTCGTTGTTTTTGCTCTCATAATCATTTCAGATTGAAATTTCTATCATCAAGTTG